>NW_024121321.1:3261618-3378537 GCF_016745375.1 Pimephales promelas | reverse complement strand
TGGCTACGGCAGTTCATTGGAACGAATGCGTCAATAGAGCCGCCATCTTGAAACAGGGGAGCCCCTCCACTTTAATGCATCAGCGTCAATGTAGTAGACACAGGTCTAACGCAAATAAAATCACCATAAATCATCATGAATGCGATTTTTCTTGTTTTTTTGGTTTGTTCCAACGGTCAGACATGTATTCATCATTGATTCCAGAAAGAAAATTTTTTTTTTTTTTTTAAACATTCTTCCTAGTTCAGATTTCATCCGTGAACATCATACGCTGCACAAAAGTCCGCCACCATCAATGAATTCGACGTAAAGGCAGAGATAGCAGCGTTACCTAGCTACTTCCTATGACAAGACCCCTGTTCCAAGATGGCGGCGGTTTTGACGCATGCTTAGAACCCCAAGGTGAGGTCTAGTGTATATGTCTATGGGTAGTGCAGTATGTGCTCAGGGCGCTTGAAAGATAAATGGAGGCTATTATCACTCGCAGTTATGACTTTAGATTAGATTAGATTTATTTGACCACTTAAATATAAAAATATGAAGAACAGTAAGAAACTGTTGCATACATTAAAAAACAAATACAAAAGTAGTCAGGGATAACACAATAAAGCCCGAAGACTTATTTCCATTGTGGTCCCTTTAAACATCCCAGCATGGAGCTAGTAAAGGTTCAGGTGTGTGAAGTACCTTAGGGTTTCTTCTCGATGTCTTCCATATGGGATCTTCTAGTACTAACAGGTTTGTAAGTCCTTGCTTTTGTTGATTACGGTGCCCGATGCACAGAGCATCACAGTCCCGCCCACAGCCCGAGAGAGCGTTGGTGCAGTTGAGCTATAAAAGAAAGATGGCGTCTGAAATTTGAGAGACATTTTGTGTGTAAATGTACGTTTTTGACCAACGTTTTCCACTTTTGATGTCATTTCTAGCTAGACATTGCTATTGTAGTAATTAAATATTCGCTTAGAGCCAGACCGATATATCGGCCGATATTAGGCATTTTCCAAAATATCGGTATCGGCAGTTATAATGGCCGATAAATGAATATTTAAAAAATAAAATAAAAATGGACGAAACACGCTTTAATCATCTCTCCTTGGCCTGTTATATTGAAAATGTATGTTTTACAATGTTATCTATTGCTAAATTATGGCTCATCTTAGACTAGCTAACCACAAAGCTAGCTAATGCAACCATCATCAGTGGAAGACCGCTAACGTTAACATTAATGAGCTTGGAAAACAACAATGAACTTTTTCTGCCTAAATAAAGTAATGATTACTGTATTTATAACTAGCATATGTCTAGTTACAGTCCCTGCATTGTAAAATGTAAGTTAGACTTGCGAGGAGTGAACATTTAGACATAGAGAAAAAGTATCAAACGTATCTTGTGCAGAAAAGTTAGCTTTTCTTTTTCACGTGTGTGAAATCCAACAATATTTAATAAAAAATATATATATGAGGAGTTCAGATGCAAAAACCTCTAAGTGCCATTTGAAATTTTCTTCTAGAATGATCATTTTTATCAAGCTTGTATATTTAAGTTCAGTGATCTCACTTAAATGGCAATGATAATTACCTATTAATTGTTATATAAGTGAAATTACTGAACTTAAATATACAAGTTTGATAAAAATCATCATTCAAGAAGAAAATTTCAAATGGCATTTAGAGGCTTTTGCATCTGAACTCTTCAAATATCGGCCGATATATCGGAATATCGGATTTTAAAACCCAAAAATATTTGTATCGTATCGGCCTTCAAAATCCTGTATCGGTCGGGCTCTAGTTTTCACCAAAGCTCTCTCTATTTTGCTGTAGATCATTAAACCATTTCGCTGTGCAAAAGTCTGTCCGAAATCAGTCAAACAAAGTTTAATACTTAGTGTTAGTGATTTAAACAAACCCCTAACCCCAAGTGTGCACAATAGTAATAGTGATTTTAACCAGTGCATTTCTTTGGAAGATCACTGAAGATCTTTGTTACTGTCGTCTTTCAAACAAACACACACCCAAAAAAAAAATATCTTACCAACTCCAAAAAAGTTGAAGTACTCGGTTTGATTTCAACTAACCATCTCAACAAACAATCCGGAAAACGTTCGGCATTTAGCATTGATTTCAAAGTCATTCCCAGACTGCACATAATCATTTACATTCACGCATGTCTGAGAATGAGTTTTAAAATCCTACAAAATAAGTTGTGTTTGCTTTAAGTGCTCCTAATGGAGTTCGCTCCTGACAAATCTTAATACCGGCGTGATTAGCGTTTCACATTTATCAGAAACTACAATGTGACTGCAGCCACAGTCCGTGCAGCGGGAGATTCATAGCGGTCTGTGTTTAGTCTGCAGCTTGACACTGGTACATCTGATGACTAAAGCACGCCGGTGAGCTGACGACATCGCATTGGCAGTGAGGTGAAGTCATCCCGTGAAAGGACTGGAAAGAAATGCACCTGAAATGAAGTCAGGGCTTTCCCGGGAACGGCCAAAAGTTTGGAACGAGGTCAGAATTAGACATCAGTGGGTGCGTTATTCTTGCCATATTTATTTACATCACTACAGCGACTTAGAAACATCTGCAAACAAACAGTTTACATGCATTTAAATTTAAATTCAAGTCCATTTGCCTGCATTTGCATTATCAAAATGCACCAATCAAGAGTGCTCTCCAAGATAATTAGGTGCTATGTATGAACCCAAAACATTGTCAAAATGCAAACAAACCTCTAGTTGTAGAATAACCAAGCCAAAACTATGAATCGTAATCTTATATAAAAGAATTAGATTAACCGTTTTCACTTTTGACAAAAAATATATAGCTTATATATAAATATATATATATATATATAAATAAAAACATGTCATATTTTGAAAAATTTTATGTTTGTTTATATTAACACTATTTATCCATTTTGCATTAGTTTTTATTTGATTAATATTTATATTTGTGTGTTTGTGTATATATATATAATTAGGGCTGTAAAACGATTAATCGCATCCAAAATAATAGTTTGTGTTTACATGATGTGTATTTTGGATGCGATTAATCGTCTGACAGCCCATATATATAGCCATTTTCAAGTTACAACTTATGACAAAAAAAAAACAAAAAAAAACCCATTGCTTCTATAGTCGAAGTAATGTCAAAGTAAATATTTATGGCATGCATTAAGGAAGATTTATGGTCAGATTGGGGCCTTTTTGGTTGGATGTATGCTGCGGAAACTCATGTTTAGTCTGTCTTTAGTCTTTGACAGATGACACTAGATTGTCAGATGCATAAAAAAAAGCATGAGAGCATTAAGGAGAAAGTTAATGATCAAAAGCTGCACTGAAACACCAGTATAGTCAGGTTATGGATGCTGGTGAAGGCCTGTATGAGCCCAGCGGGGCCCGAGTCAAGAGAGTTGTTTTTGTACATGGATGACAACTAAACAGGCAAAACATTGTAAATAAAATAAAGAATTAAAAAAATATATATATATCAGTGTTCACAAAATTTCTCAAGATCCTAGAAAATTGCGCATAGAGCAGAGAACGTGTTGAAACCTTTTATAGAAAACAACAAATGTTGTACAGATGGCTTAATAGTATTCTTTCTTTCTTTCTTTCTTAATAGTATTCTTTCTTTCTTTCTTTCTTTCTTAATAGTATTCTTTCTTTCTTTCTTTCTTTCTTAATAGTATTCTTTCTTTCTTTCTTTCTTAATAGTATTCTTTCTTTCTTTCTTTCTTTCTTAATAGTATTCTTTCTTTCTTTCTTTCTTTCTTAATAGTATTCTTTCTTTCTTTCTTTCTTAATAGTATTCTTTCTTTCTTTCTTTCTTTCTTTCTTAATAGTATTCTTTCTTTCTTTCTTTCTTTCTTAATAGTATTCTTTCTTTCTTTCTTTCTTAATAGTATTCTTTCTTTCTTCTTTCTTTCTTTCTTAATAGTATTCTTTCTTTCTTTCCTTCTTTCCTTCTTTCTTTCTTTCTTTCTTTTTCTTTCTTTCTTTCTTCTTCTTTCTTTCTTTCTTTCTTTCTTTCTTTCTTTCTTTCTTTCTTTCACTACCGTGGACAACAAGTTTAGGGTTTCCACACCAAAGACCAATGCATTTCTATGACTTTCCAAATAGTTTTTGAATACTAGATATCATTTTTTTTTTTAGAGATTGCACTCATGAAAAGCAATTTCTAGATTAAAAAAAAAAAAGTGTCTAAGACTTTTCCGGCCAAATTAAACTATTTCAGGTTTTTCGTGACCGTGGGAACGTGCATCTTCACAGGATGGTTTTGCTGGTCCACCAGCCCTAATAAACCAGCTCTAAACTCCATTAAAACCAGCCTGGAAATGAAATCCAGTCTAAGATGGGCCTCGGCTTCTGTGGGTCTCGGTTATAAGGATCATTTACACAATTTCCTTTTACCACAACCTTAAAAAACCCAGATGCTCCTAAATCACTCAGACGACACCTACAAACGGTCAGAGTTTCCCACCCCCTGCACAAAGACATTTTTATTTTAGTCTAACATTCAACTAACTTCCATGAGAGCACAGCAGTGCTTACAACTTACGATACTGTCAGGTGTGCTTGTCTTTTTCCGTCTATCACTCCATATATCTAGCTGACATTATTAGTGTACAGCAACCAATTGTGTAAGTTCACTCTCGGGGAAGTGTCCTGCCAGAAGCAGACACAGGTCTTCAAGAATGCCGGTTGTTTCCACAAACTGACTGTCTTATTTATGGCTCAGAAGGGCTGAGAAATATTCAAAAACAGACTATATATCTACAGTGGAAAGCACAACAGTTCTAATCCCGTCACAAAGCGCATTTGCACAGAAGAATCACACATCGAGTATAACAAATCACACTGTATAAATAGTATTTGATTTAAGTCACACAATATGCAATATACTTATATGTACTGTAAATGTACACTAGTAACTTTTGGCCCTCTAGTTGTTCAAAAGCAAAACTGCATGCATGTTTGGTTGTGAGATATAACCAGTTTCGATGGAAAGGATCTCAAGCTGTCAAGCTTAATAGACACTTAATAGACATGCAACAATTCGATGGAAAAATAAGTTCCAGCATAGTTACAACAACCATAATTAAATGATCTTCACAATAGATAATGCTTCACAATGAACTCTGTTAGAGTTAAATGTGGCAATTTATCTGTTCAATAAAACACCTTACTCGCATGTTGATTAATGAAAACACCCTCTTTGTATCGCTTTTAAATCATTTAAAATCCCTCCGAAAAGCCTAGCCTATGTCGGTTCTTGTTTTATTACGAGCTCCATCTCGCTTTCTTTTTGCCAGCCGACTTTAAGAAATCATAAATGCAAGTTTTCCAGTTCAATAATTGACATGAGCACCCTTTCAATTTATATTTACCACTGTTTGAGGGGACACCCATTTGTAGTGGTGTCCGAAACCATTATCGAGTGCGCTTATTCAATCCCACAATGCACCGCAATAACGAACTGATTAACATATTTTAAACAAAAACAAAAAAAGTTACATAGTGTACCTTCAACATTTATAAATTATATTTTAACTTAAAAAGAGTTCATGTGTTTGGAAGACGTCTCTAATGCCCGAGGCTGAATTTATTTGATCAAAAATACAGTATTCAATTTGATTACTATAACTAATAGTGTAAATTTTAAAGAGTAATTTATTCCTGTACTCCTGTGATACATTTTTAAGATTATTTGATAAATAGAAAGTTCAAAACAATGTAAAAATCTTTAGCAACACTTTTGACTAATTTAATGTTAATAATTAATTCCTGAATGAAAGTATTAATTTCTTGTAGGGCTGTCAAACGATTAATCGCGATTAATCGCATATAAAATAAAAGTTTGTGTTTACATAATATATGTGGGTGCACTGTGTATAATTATATATATATATATATATATATATATATATACACACACACACACACACACATGTATATTTAAGAAAAATATATAATTTATATAAAATATTTATATATAAGAAATTATATATAAATCTTTATACAGTATATACATGAAAATATTTTTTTAAATATATACAAGCATGTGTATTTATATATATATATAAAATAATGCACCCACATATATTATGTAAACACAAACTTTTATTTTGGATGCGATTAATCGCGATTAATTGTTTGACAGCCCTAATTTCTTGATAACACAAATAGAACAACTTATGTCATACAAACAGACGCACTTGTTAGTTGCCGCTTATAAGATACAGATAAGTCAAGCAAAAGTATTCGACAGTGCCACAGCGGGACGAAACGATGATTTATGAGGCATACGCTCATGTGATGGCAAAGCGGACCAATGCACCGCGGTACCCATGAGGCAAAGGCTTTTATCTTCCATGACAAATGTCTGGTCAGCACACGGTTTCATAAAGACTTGACATTGTTCCTGAGTGCCGTAACAACCCTCACGCTTCTCTGGCCGCTGGAATTATTATTTCCAGGTGTCTCAAATGTGAGTCAGATGCTTGTAAAGCGGGCCTGCAGGTAACAGTCTCTCATTACAAGCAAGTAGCGCCTATGGAAATCACAGACCGGTCCGTCTCTTAAACAACTCACCCTGCTGGCATGGGATCTTTTTCTTTTCCATCCACGTGTTTCCGGAGCTACCATTCCATCATGCTGGGATTCATCCGTTAATTATGGAATTGCTGCAGTTGACAAGCCATTTGAAGCACTGCAGCAAGAAATGCCCTTGACCAACAGACTCATATTTATCTCTTGTCTTAATCCAGCCTTTTCCTTTTTCTTTAGATCCAGAGCTAAACATGGACAGAGACACAAATCATTCCATGTCTAAAAAATAGACACACTGTAAAAAATGTCCGTGATTTTAACAGTAAAAGACTGTAAAAATGCTACAGTGCAAAACTGTTAATTGGTTAACAGAAAGTTTTCGTACTTTATACGGTAAATAACTGTGATATAATTTTACAGTAAAATAACATTAAATTTACAGTTTTTGAAAGTGAAAAAGAACAAATCATTGTATAATTTACAGTGAAAAACCGTAAATTGACATTCCCACAATTCCCTGTGTGACTTCATATTTGATGTATTTTTGTTGAAATAACTATATAGTTTTATTGTTTTTTTTCTAATCAGTTATGTACATTAGGGTTTTATGTTACATTTAATGTTGTTAAATTAATGTTTATTGCATTTTTTAATTTCATGTGTGTTACCATGATGGTGTTTAATGTTTGTGTGAATGACACTGTGCCGCTTCTTTATATAAGTATTACTTAAATAAGTAATCACTTATGATGAGCTGTGATTGCTCAAGTAACTCTCATCACTGCTGTGATGATTGATGGTTGTAAGTGTATTACAATGTAAATTAACATTTTATCAGAAAATAAAATACGGTTTATTACTGTAAATTTTAAGTTAAGTCTGTAAAACCATTAACGTTCCTACCGTATTTTTAACGGTAATGTTCTTGCAACCACAGCTGCCGTTTTTTTACTGTAAAATTTACGGTTTATTTTTTACAGTGCACATTTTGAAAATGTCTAAATACAATATCCTATGGCACAAAGCTAAAGGTGCAAATATCATGAATAAAATTTGTTACATTTGTTCTAAATAAATGATACTATCACAAATAAAAAAGGACAATTTTTTTAGGAACATGTTTGCATTGTCACATTATTTGTGTCATTTTAAGCTCAAATTATCATTATGTGACACAATAAAAAAAATCATTAAAGTTAAATCAAATTATAATCATTTTTATGATAATATTTTAAAAAATACTGGGTTGTTTCAACCCAAATTTGGGTCACTTCCAAGAAGCATCTCACTACGCTCTCTAAATACTGAAATATTACATGTTTTGTTTGTTATATATTAAATCAACATTTTTAAATGAGTAGTTTTATACTTCTCCATTGTTTGTGCTGTTCTCAATGCTTCATGGAATTGTAGTTCTTTCAATCACTAAAGTCGTTAAGAACATAAAACCCTAATGTACCTAACTGATCAGAAAAAGACTAAGCAAACTATGAAGAAACAAGTTATTTCAGCAAAAAATACGTTTTTTCACTGTAAATTATACAATGAGTTGTTCATTTTCACTTTAAAAACTGTAAATTTAACAGTATTTTACAGTAAAATTACATAAAATTTACCATAAGATTTATCACAGTTATTTACCGTATATAGTAAGGAAAGGTTATGTTAACCAATTAACAGTTTTTCACTGTAGCATTTTTACAGTCTTTTACTGTTAAAATCACGATAAATTTTTACAGTAAAAAAGGGTTCTATACATGAAGCGTAGGGTTCTTTACTCAACTCCAAAGAAGCTTTTATGCTAAAAAAGGTTCTATAATGCCACAAAGGTTCTTTATAGGCTATTTGTCATTCATATATTATATTACCTGCAACATTTCAATTATTGTTTATTAAACTTAGTAACTTAATATCACATTTTAATCATGCATGATTTTTAGAGGAGAAAAACTGAAATGGCACTCTTCGTGTGATTTTTCACACGATTCTTCGTATTGATTAACTACATAAAATGATAGAAATATATACATTTTCTAACCCCCATGAATTTTGTGATCATTCACATGCATTCATAAATACATTGATGTTCGTTAATAATATGAAATATTTAATCCGGAAAGGACAAAAATAAATGATAATGAATGAACCCAAAAGGTTCCATATAGAATTATTTAACCCTTAATGATTCTGTATAGAACCTTTTAGGGGTTCCAAATACGTAGCACTGATGGAACCTTTTAAGGTTCTATAAAGAACATTTTTCTTCTAGTGCATTTATACTGCACATTTTAACAAATCCGAGTTTGCATACAGAACATTTAAAGTATATGAAATGCACTGTTCCTGCTGTAAAATAGTATTCTAAACTTTAGTGCACTAAGGTCTCTGGTCTCATGCATCACAGATGGAGACTGTGATCATCTTCCAAAAATAGACAGTTAACGCGCTGAGGGTCCATCGGATCAATTAACATTTCATCGCTTTTGTTATTTGTTGTATCCCATGAACCTGTAGCCTGGATACTCGGTGCAGAGCGTCTGTCTCTCCGGTTTCAAAAGCAGGCGTTTTGGCGCGTCCAGAAGGAACACTCAGTCCTCTCAGGACTCGCACTGCTTTCCATGCAGCAACACAGACCTTCAAAACAGTGTAAATTATTAAAACATTTGTGGTGCCGTGAAAAAAAGAGGAACTGACAGCATGTTCGCTCAATACTACTTAAAATCAGTTTATATCTCAGAATAAATGCATTATTCATGGACTCCATGTATTGAAATTCCTCTACAACTAAAGACAATTCAAATACAATATACAATAGACCCATGCATTATTTTGGACCTGTCTGAATGTCATTAGATCATAAAATATCAAAGCAAGTGAGATCCGTGTTCAAATGCTGCACAATCTTTTCACTGACTTCATTTTTAAACAATGTCTTTTAACCTGTTAACTGTCACCCCCCCTTTTTTGAATAGACATGAAAATGCACATTTCGAACTTAAATGGTTGTAATTCAAGAATGCTTTGGAATATAGACATATGATTGGTCTTGTTTTAAAGAAGACATTTGGCAGATTTTTGTAGAAGTGAAATAAATTAAGAAAGTGAAACAGAAAAAAAGTTATAGAAGTTTGAGTTTATGGAAATGTACAATGTAAAAATATTAATTATTCATATTTTACATAAAATACATATTTTCAAAACCTGGGCTACTCTAAAATGGCAGAAATATCAAAGCCAAAAATCTGAACAAGTTGTGTTTCAAATTTTAGGTTGATATCTCAAAAAATGAGCTTTCAGTGAGATTTTGTTTGAGCGCAGTACCAAACTTTTACACTAGGGCACAATCAGACTCCATTACTGCCCATATAAGGGCGCCTGCATTTCAATTCGTGTTTTGAGTGATATGAACCATTATTTTCACAATTTTCATACAATTTCTGAAGTAAAGCTCCTATTCAGAAGTAGCATGGGAAGTTTGGCAGATTTTGATATGAATTGAACCTCTAAGAAACACATACAAAGAACACGCATGTAAGTCATAGCTAGCTGACACGTCACAAATGGTGAATTTATTATTTTTTTCTTGATATTTCAAACTTTTCATACCTTTTTTTTCCAAAATAATTGAATGGATTCTATCTTTTGAACTTTTGGCATGAAAACAAACTGAGGTATCTACCATTTTTTCATGATTTTTCATGTTTACTGCTATTTTAAAATAAAGGTCTGAACACGCCTTATGAGAATGAAAATATTCTTGTTTTATATTGATAAATTATGGCTCCTCTGTAATATATTTTGAAAATCAGTCACCAAATATGGAAACTAGAGATTGTAAGCTTTCAAATGATATATAGTTTGTCAATATTATTTAAGGTATTTACTAAGATATTATTGTTTTAAAAATATATTGGCAAACGTCCCACCTGTGGGACGGTGACAGTTAAGTAAGTGTTGTTTTGATGATTTTTAGTGGATGTATGAAATCAGTTCACTTCAAGGTCTCACTGTACATCAAATTGACTATTAACATGATATAATGCTTCACGAAACATGGAAAACAAATACATCTAGATTTAGCTGTAAATGACACATATTTTGAATCCAATGAATGACATTTTCAGACGTGATTTAATTGTTCAAGTACGTCTTTCAACCACTGTATTTGTTTCTGTTACAGATGATGCTGTTGCTGACGAGACGAACTGAAACTCAACATCTGGACTATACCACCCCCACCTGGTCACTGCAGGCATTCTGTGAGTCTCACTGATAACAGAGACACAGCAATCCCTGCAAATGACTAACTAGATAAATTACCCATGATCATGAGATTTTTCCAGTCACTCTAAATTGCTAGTTAAAGGGATAGTTCACTTTGAAATACATTTTTGGTATGTTTTAGCTTACCTCAAGGGCATGTGGGGCATGTCTTTGTTTCCACAGTATTTTCAATTTTGACATTTTTAGGTCAAACCGTTCTTGTCTGTCAGGCATATAATGGAGGTCTATGGTCACCACCTCAAAGAGCATGCACAGAGAAGTCCAAATTAAACATGATTTAAAGGGTTAGTTCACCCAAAAATGAAAATTAAGTCATTACTCACCCCCATGCTGTACCAACCCCGTAAGACCTTCGTTCATCTTCGGAACACAAATAAAGATATTTTTGATTGAATCTGAGAGCTGGATCAGTCCTAGATAGACTGCCTAAGGGACTGGCTCTTGACGGCCCATAAAGTCATTAAAGAAAAGGTTTAAATATTCCATGTGCCTACAGCGGCTCAATTATAAGTTTATCAAGCGACGAGACTACTTTTTGTGCGAAAAAAACATAAATAACAACTTTATTCCACTATTCCATTACTTCCTTATGGGCGCATGCGCGAGAACTGAGACGAGGACGTTCTCATTCATCTACTTCTTGTTACCGGCTGCTCACCGCTTAGGAGTTTTACCGCCACCTACCGTATAAAATGATGATCCAAATATAAGGCGCTCCGGATTATAAGGAACATTGTCGTTTATTGAGAAGATTAAAGGCTTTTAAGTGCACCTTATAGTGCGGAAAATACGCTAATTGAAAAGCGTATGTACAGTGCGCATCTTCCTCTGCTTGTAAACAGAAAGTTTTGCGCTTCCAGCTATATCAGCACATCATCTTATACGGTAGGGGGCGGTAAAACTCCTAAGCGGTGAGCAACCGGTAACAAGAAGTAGACGAATGAGAACGTCCTCGTCTCAGTTCTCGCGCATGCGCCCATAAGAAAGTAATGGAATAGTGGAATAAAGTCGTTATTTATGTTTTTTTCGCACAAAAAGTAGTCTCGTCGCTTGATAAAGTTATAGTTGAGCCGCTGTAGGCACATGGAATATTTAAACCTTTTCTTTAATGACTTTATGGGCCGTCAAGAGGCAGTCCCTTAGGCAGTCTATCTAGGACTGATCCAGCTCTCAGATTCAATCAAAAATATCTTTATTTGTGTTCCGAAGATGAACGAAGGTCTTACGGGGTTGGTACAGCATGGGGGTGAGTAATTAATGACTTAATTTTCATTTTTGGGTGAACTAACCCTTTAATGACTCATAAATGGAAGTACACATTGAGCGATTTGTGTGAGAAAACGAACAGTATTTATATCGTTTTTACCTCTTGTAATCACAGTCACGTCCAAGTACTCTGAGGGCTGCGCAGTTGAAGACTGGAAAAATGTCGCATGGTCTGATGAGTCTCGATTTCTGTTGAGACATTCAGAATTTGGTGTAAACAGAATGAGAACATGGATCATCATGCCTTGTTCCCACTGTGCAGGCTGGTGGTGGTGGTGTAATGGTTTTCTTGGCACACTTTAGGCCCCTTAGTGCCAATCGGGCATCGTTTAAATGCCACGGCCTACCTGAGCATTGTTTCTGACCATGTCCATCCCTTTATGGCCACCATGTCCCCATCCTCTGATGGCTACTTCCAGCAGGATAATGCACCATGAAACATTTCAAATTGGTTTCTTGAACATGGCAATGAGTTGACTGGACTAAAATGGCCGCCACAGTCACCAGATCTCAACCCAATAGAGCATCTTTGGGATGTGGTGGAACGGGAGCTTCATCCCACAAATCTCCATCAACTGCAAGATGCTATCCTATCAATATGGGCCAACATTTCCTTGTTGAATCAATGCCACGTAGAATTAAGGCAGTTCTGAAGGCGAAAGGGTCAAACACAGTATTAGAATGGTGTTACTAATAATCCTTTAGGTGAGTGTATAGCCTAAGCTCCTTCAGTATTATCAACAGCTATTGTTTTTCTCAGAAGCTGATTACCCTTCTCTATCCCCAGCATTTGGTATTCTGATTCCCATTGAATCAAAAAAAAAAACTTCTTGAATCATGTTATACTTTTAAAATCTTGAATTAATGATTTCTGCAATACATTCATGTTGGTTTTGTTCTGTTTACCCTGAGGGGGGTTATTGCTTTTATCTATGCTAGGCTGTATGAAGCACAGGGAGTTCTCGCCTAAAACAGAAGTATACCGCCAAATCCAAACTGTATGCTAATATCAATCGTATTCGACGATAGTGGTCGTGACAGAACTAAACCTCAGACTGCTTTTCCAGGCCAGCTCTGAAGACCTGAAATGTGCAATATAGACTGACAGAAGAAGTACAAAAACACAAGGCAGAAATTGATTCAGTTGTGTAGTTAGAATATAAATGGAGGCTGCACATGGCACATTTCTGAATGCTGAAGGGAAAGTAACTGATTAAATCTTTTTTTTTTTTTTTGCCTCTCCTTTCCACTGGGCTGGTTTTCATATTAAAGCATTCATGCATTAATGTCCTTTAATGGTTTTAGTACAGCAGTGCTACCGCAATGCAATGCAACATATTAAAAATTGCTTGGCAGACGTCGTACTGTAAAGAATAATATATACAGCACACTAAAATAAGTAGTGTAATATCACGAGTCATATCCCTGATAAAGAAGTGTGCTTATTTGTATTGAATGTGCTCTTGTGGTGTAGCTATTTAAAAATGTATTTGCCGTTTATATAATATTTATGATATAAAAGGCCACTAAACTTTTTCCTGTCCAGCTTTAAAAAAAAAAAAAAAAAAAAAAAAAGTTGCCAGGATTGTTAATAATTTTTACAAAATTTTATGGCCCTCAGAATATTTTGTCGTATATCTGAACAATATATATATATATATACATACATTTTTTGCCTGTGTTTTGACCTAGAGATTCTGTAATCTTTCAAAACTTGCATATTAGCGCCACTTACCATATAACATTAAAAGTTGAAAAATTCCACCAATGGCGTGGAAAGAGTTAAGTGTACTTAAAGAGTGTACACTTTCATGGCTGTTTTTTTAACACACTTAAGTACGCTTTACTTTAAAGTAGCTATATTTAAAAGAGTTTTAAATCATCGCAAAAAAATAAATTAATTTTTGATGAAAGCATTCCAGGATTTTTCTCCATATAATGTACTTCAATGGGAACCAAATGGTTCAAGGTCCAAATGAGAGTTTCAGTGCAGCTTCAAAGGGCTTTAAACGGCACCAGGCGATGAATAAGGGTCTTATCTAGCGAAACGATCGCTCATTTAATAAATAAATAACAAAGTTTTATAAGCACAAAGGCTCGCCTTATTCTGTTCTGTGATGAGCGTTCGTGACTCTCCTGTTCAAACTCGTTTATCAAAATGAACAAATCTTTTTATCGAGTCTTCTCAAAACAGATCTTTTTTCCTAGATAAAACCCTTATTCATCGTCTGGTGTCGTTTAAAGCCCTTTGAAGCTGCACTGAAACTGTCTTTTGGACCTTGAACCGTTTGGTTCCCATTGAAGTCCATTATATGGAGAAAAATCCTGGAATGTTTTCATCAAAAACCTTAATTTCTTTTCGACTGTAGAAAGAAAGACATGGACATCTTGGATGACATGGGGGTGAGTAAATTATCAGCAAAAGTTGTTTTAAAAGTAACTACTCCTTTAAGTTCAACTAATTATTTAAATATAAACTAAAACACTGTTCATTTAATTGTAAATAACATTGCAGTTATGTATCTGAAATGTTTAGGCCTATTCAATCATCTTTTTTTCTATCCAATAAGCATTTTTTCATAGAAGTGTGCTTCTTTTTCACAAGGGTATATGCTAACAGTTCAGTATAAAATACAATAAGCACATTCTCAAAGAAAACCCTTTGGTGCAAATCCTAGTAAGCTACCTATAGGCAACCCATGATCATCGACACTGCACATCAGCTGCCTGTACCTCAGTAGACTAGCTTTTGGAATAGAGCCTTTTATTCTTTCAGAAATATTTGACAATTACAAAAAAACCAGCATGATTAATTGCAAATCCACTTCTCCTGTGTGTAGCCACAGCAATGTTAATCAAGCCTGTCTGAGTCTTACATAAACCACATTTCAGTTGCGTGTGTACTGGCGAGTAATGGATGAATTGTCTTGATTAACTGTCAGGTAGGTTAGATTTGTGGACGGACATATTGAGGTTTCTGTTTCGCTGCCATATGTTTGGAGTTAACGCACTGCATGTGTTGTGTCATGGGGAAAGATCAATGATAACTTAATTAAGCCTAAAAAATTGGGATGTTTATCGATTTTGTTCTACACCAGCAGTTTGGAGGCACGGAAGTGACAATAATCACAACATGAAGAAGTGTGGCAAATCCACATCCACTGGGCCAAACAAACACAGATGTTTCATACTAAACAAAAATAAGCTATATTTTTTTTTAAACTGAATATATTTGTGCATTAAAGCCAAAGGAATTTTAAGAAATGGCAATAGGCTTGCAATGCATTTCAATGGACGTGGAAGCAGAGAATGTCCGAGTGTATTGGGTTAGCTGCGCACCGTGATTGGCTCATCGCGTTTGAGGGCGTGGCTTAGCCATAGGTCAGTTATGAATGGCGGATAACCCTAAAAGTGAACGTACTGTATACGTTAATCCTTTGAGCACACTATAGACGACCAACAAACTAAAATACACTGAACACAGACAGAAACGGAGTGTGTTTGTTTGTAAAAGACTGCAGAGGTCCTGTTTGATCAGGATTTCCTTTAATGAGGACCTGACTCGACTGAGCGTGTGCAGATTGCTGATAGCACAGTAACTACTACCTCTGAGACTACTGAGATACTACCTCCACAAACTTTAACTGGGCATCTTCCTCCTCACACAAAACAACAGACACTCAATCAATCACACTGCAGCTCAGAGGCTCTGCTGAATGCAATACACTGACTATTGGCTTTACTCCGTACTGCACCTACTCGTTATTTTTTAAAGGGATAGTTCACCCAAAAATGACGCGCATGCGTCGTGGAAATCTCTTGAACTCTCGTCTCAGGTCTACAAGGAAGAAAAGGAGTAGTCAAATTAAGTCGTTATTTTTTAGGGCTGGGTATTGACACAAATTTCACAATTCGATTCGATTTCGATTCACAAGCTTCCAATTCGATTCGATTCCGATTCAATATTGATTATTTTGGATATCAGTTACAATAAATGACAAATTTATCAAGGAAATCAACTAATGCTGTAAACTATAGGAGTCTAGTTGTAGCCCACTAGGCTTCATTAGCCTAATATGAAGGTAATAATTAACTGTTTTAGCTATACAAAAACTTAAATTACACTTTCATTTATTTTTATAATAAGAAGATTATATGAAGTATAAAAATTTAAATGGTGGCGGTCATAAAAACTTGCCAGATTTATTCAAATATGCATTAAATATTGAAGAACATTAAGATTATAATGCATATGTAATATGGTGTATATATTTAGCAAAATGCTTCTCTGTAGTGTTATTTTTTGTAGCTGACTAACGAGTTTGTGGGTTTTCTGAGGTAAATATGACGATACATGACATTGAGCAGCGCCAGAGCGATCTCACGCCACAGCGCCAAATCGTTATTTATGTTTTTGAATTTATAAAGAAAATGGACGTAATTTGAAAATTGAGACTTTGTTTCATATCAATAGTAACAAAGGACAAAGATTATTGCGATTTTTCGGATGTGCGCAGCCGCGATACAATGATCCATTCATTCAAATGAAACAGGCTGACTAATCGATTCAAGAATGGATATCGGTTCGTAAAAATGAGAATCGATTAATAGAGAAATCGATATTTATTACCCAGCCCTATCCCTATTGTTTTTGTTAGTTTTGTCGCACAAAAAGTATTCCCGTCGCTTGATAAATTTATAGTTGATCCACTGTTGTCACAAGGGTTATCTGGGCATGCTTATTGAAAACTTGCATATGACTTTCTTTTAAAAACAGTAAATAGCACAACACAACACCCAAACATGCTGGTCTGAGGCTTCTGAAATAAAATGATATTTCCTAGACCTGTTGGATATTTAAAAGGTATGTAATTGAAGCATTGCTATTTAGCATTCCTGAATATATATATATATATATTAATCCTTGTGCTGCATTAGATTTTTAACACCGTTGAGTGCATTAAGGACCAAAAATGGCCACATATTAAACATTGCCTAAAATATTATATATTATTATTATTTTCCACTTTTACCAAGTTAAATCTTTTAACCAGCATCAGTCCTCATCATAACTACCAAAAATGTATTCAATTTCAGGATTTTAACCCTTTAATTACCAGTTTTGTTTGCGAAACCATCGATTTGTATAAGAGGAAAAAACACAAAAATTCAATTATTTTCAATAAACTAAATGCAAAGAGAAAACTTTAGATTTGGATTATCACAGTCCCACTTTGCAAAAAATCCCACTTGGCGAGTTAGAGACCAAAAATGGCCACCTATTAAACATTGCCTATTGCCTAAAATAAGGTGCATTTCCACCCATAGGGAATAAATATGTAGTGACGTCATCTGGTGGAATACACTATATAATGCAAATATAATGCTTTTGCTTCAAAATGAAAGGATGTTTGTGCAAAAATCATGTTTCATGTATTACTGACAGCCTCAGATTTAAACAACGTTTTAAGGGGTTTCAATGGGCCATTTTTGGTCTTTATGGTGCTGAGTGTTACTATTTGATCTACACAGTGTGTGTTATACATATTTTGCAAAATGGGATCACATTTTTTACATGTATCCAAAAAGTCACAATTTTGCCAAATTTCATACCATTTGCATTAAAACAGCCAAAATGGTCAAAGAAATTAAACTGCAAAAGACCAAAAATGTCCCTAATGCAGCATAAGGGTTAAAAGATCAACGCAGAATCTTGTCATTGCAGTCAGTCATGACTGTGTTAATTAAAACAAGTCTTTAAAATTATTATTTTGCCTCTTTATGACTTGAATGTAGCTTTCAAAGCCACAGCTGTAAACCACTTTTCATCTCTAAAAACCACTCGAATACACTGTTGCGTGAAGCCGCCGGGTGGGAGACATCAGCATCCAGAAATCATCCCACATTCACCAGCAGAATGGAGCGTGAGGCATACATACAACTCAATAAATGGCTGTAGGTTCAGAGAAGTTCTTGAAACCACCTTAACTGTGGTTAAACTACTTTAACTCAACCTCTCATGGCCTATCACTTTTATGAATTGCAAGTAAAAGCTATATCACATAAGACAACAACGTTCAATGTGCGATTCATTTTATTTAAACCGATTTTCACATTTCTGGAGTTCTCAGAAGCGGAAGTCGTCATAGATAGGTTAAACTTCTATAGTGGTGAATGGGAGAAGACAGCAATGGGGGGGCCAACAGCATTTCTATGACTTTCCAACAGAGGGAATAGTCAGAAGAGAGAATGATGTCAAAATCGCTTTCACTCCCTCGGCTGTATAACACAAAGTAGCGCATTTACAATTGTTAAAGATTTGCGTCAACTTGATGACCCAAATGAGGCCACCCTTAAAAATATTCTTGTTTGCCGTAACCCGACCGACCCTGTCAATTTAGGGCCGACCCAATTTTTATTTTTTTTTATTTTTAGTCCGACCGACTTGCCGGTTGTAACTTGCGTTCAGACCGACCGATTTTATTTTTTTTTACTCTTCAAACGACTAATTCAAATTCAATAAAATAATATTAAAATAATATTTTAGTTAGTAATGTGAACTTCCTTCCCTGCACAGCGTTGCGCTGTCATTTCTTCCTAATGCAGTCTGTACTGTTGCTAAACTGAGGACACGTTCAATCATTAAAAGAGCTATTAAAAGCACAAAAGTCTGCGCAAGAGACGCTGTTCACAAGGCGATGCGCGCTCCGAAATGCACTAAAACGAGACATGAAAAGTATGCTATAGCCTCATTTTGGGCTTCATGTGCGCATCTAAACTATCAAATATACATAAAATACAAAAATGACCTGCTCTGAGATTCATTTAAACACAGTTTATGTCTTAATTGGACGTAAATAGTTGGGAGAAAATGGTGCATCAGTCATCTATTACAGCAGAGTTCTGCATTCGTTCTTAAAGGGGCAGTAGTCTAATAAACATGTGACGATTGAGCCAGTAATGCGAATCAAACAACAAAAGGCAGATAAAAATCACTCACAGCTCTTGAATGAATAACTTAAACTTTAATAAGCATTAATCTAACTATGATAAACTATGCAGTGTCATTTTACATTTGATTACTAAATTAAATTTCTTTTCAGACAGAGCGACAGACTTAACTGAAAAGTAGCTAATTTTAGACCATCCTGAAATTAAAGCACTGTGTAGGCTAATTTGTATCTTTGTTTAATTGTATTCCTTGTTTGACCATGTGTTTTGGACTTGTTTTTGCTTATCTCATGTATATATGCATAACAAATATTTTAAACATTTTGTGACTGGCCTAAAATGTAACCGGTTGTAGGTTGCATTAACACCTAGCGATGGATGCACAGTTTGAAGACCCAGTCAGTGACGTCACAATATGCATTTTTTTTTTAATTCACGATCACCATGACCAAAATTGTACTTTTTTTTTTTTACACTGAATCTTGAAAAAAAAATATATATATACCTACCTACCGACCCTTTTTTTTTTTTTTTTAAATTGCTGTTACTGCAAACCAAAATATTTTTAAGGATGGCCTGATTTCCAGAAAATTCACTTCTGCAGTGTGTTGTGGCCTTTAAACATACCATTCGTTTGGCATAGATTCAGTTTTCAAAGATGTCTCGTAGCAACAAACTACAGAGGATGCAATGCAATAGAGTTCCTGCACATGTACGATTATAAAGTGTACATATCAAGGATACTTTACCGTACACCTGTCTCTATATTTATGTACCACAAGTCAGCATTCACTATTTTCAAAATCAACCATATACACTTCCCGCTTTCTTGCAAGATATCAGCCTCATAAAATCAGCGGTCTGTGACAACGTTTTTCATGTGGAGGTCAAAGCAGCGCAAGAGGCTCACTGATGCCCTGACGTGAGTCATGAGAAAATGCCTTTACATTGTTGATCATTGGCAGCTCATGTCCCCCAGCATGTTTGCTCGGTTACACTTTATTTCGATAGTCCACTGAAGGGTAATGGCAATTCTGACGAGAGGGAAAAAATGTTTGCTTCAGCTTCAGCATCCTGTCCTTTTTAGGGTTCGTTCATCTGCCTGATTTTGGTTTGTTTACACGACTTTGGTCCGTGTTGCGTTCATATATATAATACTAACTGCACCAGTTCGTTTGGAAGCGGACCGAGACCCATCTTTTCAACGGTCTCGGCCCGCTTGTTTAGTGGCAGGAGGGTTCGGGTGGCAGCGTTCACACTTATTTAAATGAAACACACTGATGGAGCAATCGCACCACAGTTCGTTTTAATCCAACCAAACATGCCAAGTGTGAACACAATTTTTTTTTACTGTTCTTTCTCCTTCAACAGAACCAACAGTAACTTATGGAAGCTTGTTTCCGCCACAGAATGAAAAATTAAAATGGTAATTGCGACTTTTTATCTCACAATTCAGACTTTTTTTCTCACAATTGCGAGATGTAAACTTGCAATTGAGAGAAAAAAAGTCAGAATTGCGTGATATAGTCACAATTGCGTGTTATAAAGTCAGAATTACGAGATATAAAGTAAGAATTGCTAGATATAAAGTCAGAATTGCGTGATAGTCACAATTGCGTGTTATAAAGTCAGAAGAATTGTGAGATTTAAACTATTCTGAATGTAGTTAGTTAAAAAAGTTAGTCTTTTTCCCCCCCAAAATTGGCCTGAATCGCAATTGCGAGTTTATATTTCACAATTCTGAGTAAAGATGTCAGAATTTCGACTTATAAACTCGCATTTACGTGTTATAAAGTTAGAATTGCAAGATGTAAACTCACAATTGCGAGACAAAAAGTCAGAATTGTGACATAAAAAGTCGTACTTCTGTCTTTTTTTCTCAGAATTGCGACTTTATATTATGCAATTCTGAATTTATATTTCACATTTCTGACTTCATATCTCGCAATTGTGAGATAAAAAGTCGCAATTATTTATTTTTTTATTTTTTTTTATTCAGTGGCGGGAACAAGCTTCCATAGTAACTAGCTACATATTCATTTAGCATAAAATTACTTCAGCTGGTTTCCAGTCAAAAGCTACACTACTGTTCAAATAGTAATACTTTTTATTCAGCTCCATTTAATTGATCAAAAGTGACAGGATAGTTATTTATAAAGTTGATCGTTTATATATAAAAAAATAGCATCAATGTGGTTAGCTATTTTTTTTGTTAGCGCTTAGACTTAATAGTCGAACCACTACATGAGCAGCTTTGGAAACTGTTTCTAAGCAATTTTCCAACACTGAATAGCACTGTTACGTCCGCATCTCTGAACGTCTTTGATAGCTACAGTTCCATTAGCATATTATTATATCAATCCTGGACCGAGACCGTCGCTTTGGATGCCACACGTTTGGCTTCATGAGTCAGAATTGTTTTCGCCTGCATGGCATATTTCTTGTCTTTGCTGAAACACGAGTCACGACTTAATAATGCATTTTGCAGCTTGTGTAAAACAAATCTATAATGTTGTTGTGCTTTCAGAAGAATTGATTATGACATACTATTCAGGTCTCTGAAAATGCACAGGGAAATACATGATGCGCATGCATTAACCAAATCAAAAAGTGAGGAAATGCGAGTCTTTACATATTTATCGCTGAATGTGTATTTTCCCATGCATTTGTGTGCATTTTCATCTTTCAGAGTTATTCAATGACCATCTGTGAAGTGGAACTATATTAAAGTGAGGTTGAAAAATCACCCGTCGGTTGAAAATAGTTTAAATGGCCTTCATTCTGCAGTACCTGTAATGAAACTACATCTACAATACTGACGTGTCATTGAGAGCAAGCATTATTCAGATTGGGTTATGCTGATTTTTACTGTAGAAGATTTCAATTTGTTTGATATATGAAGATCACATTTAATCGTCTCAGGTGCATTTACTCACAGCAACTTCAACATTTTGATCAAATCTGAAATACAACGTCACACTAGTTTGTGTAACGTTATGCGGTAACGTTACTAGCAACATTGTTTACAACACACATCACACATCAACACACATCCTCAGTGTGTCCTAACAAAGGCAAAACAGCACGTGTTAGCTAACACTTGCTAACGTTAGCCACACTTGCTAACACACACACAACAACACACATCCTCAGTGTGTCCTAACAAAGGCAAAACAGCACGTGTTAGCTAACACTTGCTAACGTTAGCCACTCTAACAAGAACAAAGATTACAAACTTAGATATTTTAAAAAGATAAACTAAAAACAATGTAAACATAATATTTCGTTACACAAAAAGGAAACATATACTTACTTTAACGACGGCAGTCGATGACTTTGCTAGCTAGAAAACTGTAGGCTGTAGTAGTAACTTCGGCAATCTTCTTCTTCTCTTGATTATTGGGGGATTGCAACCAACTTTTATGTGCATACCGCCACCTATTGTACAGGAGATTGTAACTCCATGCTAAATAATTGTTCTAATCATAACCACAGTAAAAGAAAGGTTATAACTGCGGCAAACTCATATTGTTAGGGGCTCAGTGGCTCCAGTGTGTCAACGAGCCACCGTTTTAGCCCCGCCCAAAAAATCAGTTCACAGTCTTTGTAATGTGTTTTAGCAATAAATTTGCTATTCACAAAATAGCGAATTAACATTCACAATCTAAATGTTTAGATTTTGTATTGCCTTTAAAAAAACAATCTGCTAAATTGTTCATACCATGAATTAAATATCTTTTGTAAAACCTAATCATTGCCAAGTCAGTTTTATTGCCAAATTATTTTTTAGTTTATGCATGTCTCAAATGTGCATCAATCAAAGAAATGTAAACAAGTTTTACCTGCATAAAATAATTAAATATATTTTACATAGCCTATATTACTATATTTAAGTAATTTAAATGTCATTTCCTAAACCTTATAATGGAATCAAGAGAATCGGTTATAGCCTAAACCCTAATGGCTTTGGAGCAAAACAATAATAAGCCATGGCTGGTCGATTGAGTAGAAATCCTTGTATCTCAAGGCAGTGCCGCTGGCAACGCTATTACGTCTCCGCTTTGGGGTGTGTCATTTGCGAGTGTGTTTAATCTTTTTTTTTTTTTTTTCAACATATCATCAGAGATGCACGCGATTACATTCGGAAATAGACAAGCTTTGTTTACATAATTCCCCAAGCAAAGATATCCCATATCAATTTTATAAACTTTTAAAAACCCAGCCAGTATAATCACAATGAACACATCCACAATTATTTAACATAGCCTATAACAATTGCGAAGCGTCTAATTTGTCAACAAAATATTTACGATAAGAGCCACTTCTTGAGTGGCTTGAACTTGTTTCATGATGAATGAACTTTACACTATTTTTGAACTTAATCATCACTGAACTGAGCTGAGCTAGCATGATTAATTGTGAAGCTGCTTTGAAACAATTTTCAAAAGCTGCCATAAAAATGAATCTGAAAGGTGATTTGAGGTGTGTTTTAATGAAGAGAGTGATCGTTATTTGCCAGCAGGGGGCGTCAGTCAGCATGTATCTAAACATGAGCCGCTTTAACTCCTGCTTTCACAGGCTGTGCATGTGTTACAGTGCACAAAACTCTGCAACACATCACAGTACAACAATTGGCTAAAATGCTAAAATAGGGCACCCAAAAAATGAACATTTTGTCATCTATTCACCCTCTTGTCACTTCTCCCGCTGTGGACTACAAAATGGGTTTCACAGGCTGCTTTTTACATCAAATCAAAGTCAATCAGGACTGGACCTGTCACAATTGGTGCACTATGTTCTGAACCCATACAAAATTGTTATTCACTGATAATGAAGCAAAAGCTATTGATAAATTCCCTTGAGTCTTAATAAAAAACATTATACGTATATTCTGACATTCAAAAGTTTGGAATCATTAAGATTTTTTATTTTTTTATGGTATTTGATCAGAAATACCCAGCCCGGTCTCATCCCAAGGGGTTATTTTAGGTGACACTTTTGACATCGCGTTTAAATCAGACGCACATGGCACCCTTTAGCGTCAATATATATGGGCCAGAAGGCGCCTCCTAGTGGTCTAACCCTAACCCTACCCCAAACCCACCATAACCAAAGCGTGTTATATTGACGCTAAAGGGTGCCATGTGCGTCGGATTTAAACGCAATGTCAAAAATGTCACCTATATGACGCCCTAGGATGAGAATACGTTGCAATACCAAAAATATTTTCAAGATTTGTTATCACAACACATTTTCTTTTGTCAAATCAACTTTATAATAATTTATTTAGTTGAGATAACTTATAATTTTGAGTTTCTGATGGTTAAATTAATCTACTTTTGCCAGTTCAATCAACTTAAAATTTTAAGGCAAACCCAGGTTACTTACTTTTTTAAGTTAAACCAACAATATTTTATTTACAGTGTAGTAATCACAACATTTTTTCTTTTGTCAAATCAACTTAAATAATTTATTTAGTTCAGATAACATATAATTTTGAGTTTCTGATGGTTAAATTAATCTCCTTCATTGTATTAACTCACTTTTTCCAGTTCAATGAACTTAAAATTTTAAGGCAACCAGGTTACTTACTTTTGTAAGTTAAACCATCAATAACAGCATTATTGTGAAATATTATTAATTTAAATGTAATTTAGTCCTGTGATCAAAGCTGAATTTTCAGCATCATTACTCACATGATCCTTCAGAAATTACTCTAACATGATGATTTGCTGCTCAACAAACATTAATTACTATCATTAATAATAATATTAATTTTGCTGCTTAATATTTTTTATGGAAACCATGACACACTACAATTCTGCTTTTACCATTAAAGACTACGATGGCCCAGTATGCACAGCACAACCAAATTTAAAAAGCACACATATATTTAATTGTGTTGCAATGTGCACTATACTGGACCGGCTTAAAGGACAAATGACATATAGGTATGCATGTATAAGATTTTCTCAAAGCTGACTATTCTGACCAAAAAAAAAATAAAAATCTAGCTTTTTAAGCTAAAACCTATTTCCCCATTGATGAGCATGCACACGTATGCTGAGGGGAAACTTCCCGCTCACAGAGGGCGAGAGAGAGACAAAGAGAGAATACAAAATGATATTTTACAAATACTGTCCTGCTGGCAGCACTTTATCTCGAACGTTAGAATAAATGGAAGTGGAGGGGCGATTGACGTACAGCTGGAATGCAGATGAACCGAGCGAGCGCGCGAGGAGATAGTTGTGATGCATTGAAACTTCCTCGGATTCAATGATTTCCATTCGGTTCCGCAGTGCGAAGAACACAATTCAAGGATGCTGGGGGGATGCTGGCGAAAGTACAAAGCCAGAGTGGATAGTAGGACAAGAAGTGAACCTGTCAGTCAGGTGAGGGAGAGAGCAGAGTTACACAACCGTGGATTGGAGAAAGAGTGTATGATTAAAATGAAACACTGGCATAGTGCGCATTGCTGCACATAACCTCTCTAGGTTTACATGGCGTAAATTGTAAAAAAATCCTTATTTTGCATTTTTAATCCAATTTATAGTAGCCTAAACAATGTTGCCACAACCATTCTTGAGTTACTACATGTTGTTACTGTTAACTAAAACTATTAGAAATACTTTTCTTTAAAGGACTAGTTCACTTTAAAATGAGAATTACCCCATGATCAGTGTTGGGTGTAACTAAATACTAAGTAATATAGTTACTGTAATTTAATTACTTTTCCATTGAAAATGTAAAGTAAGGGATTACTCTTCATTTATCTGTAATTTAATTACAATTACTTCTGATGTAATCGTGTGGATCAATCCGATCTCACAGCGATTCGTATGCATTTTATGAGGTGTCTAAATATTACGATCGCACTCGTACAAATTCGTATGAATTATTGTAAAATATGTATGAAAAAAGTGTGAAATGTCATGAGATCAGACATAAAACAATAGTGGGTTTAACATCAAAATGTATTGTCTGATGTTAAAAAGTATGTTTTTATGATGTAACCTTCTCCACCTTGGTCAGTTTAAGGATAATTCATGCAATTTTATAGTATTTATTTGAAAGAATTAAAACAGATTCATATCTATCCTTGTATCATTCAGCTGGTTGAGATTGATATGGGATTTTGAAAGTAATTAAAAGTAATTAAATACTTTTTAAAGAGAGTAATTAGTACAGTAATCTAATTACACTGTTGAAGAGGTAATTAGTAACTAGTAATTAATTACTTTTTTAGAGTAACTTACCCAACACTGCCCATGATTTACTCACCCTCAAGCCATCCTAGGTGTATATGACTTTCTTCTTTCAGAAAACACAATCGGAGTTAATTAATAAACACCCCGACGCTTCAGAGCTTTATAATGGCAGTGAATTGCAACCAAAAAAGTGCATCTATCCATGATAAAAGTGCTCCACACGGCTCTGGGGGGTTAATAAAGGTCTTCTGAAGTAGAGCGATAAATAAATAACTAGTAAAATAACTAGCTTCCGGCCAAATTAACATACGGATTCCACTTAAAGGGACACTCCACCCATTTGCATTTAGTTTTTCATTGTTAGAAATCCACGTCACAGTAAACATGATGAACGGCGACTGTCGAACGCAAAAGCCCAATCCTGGACATTTTGAGCGATCTCGAAACACATTTTCGGGCAGACTCATCACGAGACTCACTAGTAGCCTAGACTTGTTGTTTAACTACTGCGCTCTGTCACCAGTAGGCGTGGCCTCCTAGGGCAGCGAAGCAAGTGCATTCTGGGAGTTGTTGTCTTTCATCCACATAAGCCAAAAATACATTTTCTGGCTTTTCTCAGTCTAGAAAGCTCCAAATTCAACAATAATTCCACATTTCTTCTACATAAATGACCCATTATAAATAAACATTCATCTTTCCAGAGGTGGAATGATCCAAGTGCAACTTATGTGAATAATGCGACGTACTGCTCTGATATTTACACTACGCCATGACGCACTGCGCTTCTTCAAACGTCATAAATAAAGTGTTAAATATTTGAAGAGTTCAGATGCAAAAGCCTCTAAATGCCATTTGAAATTTTCTTCTTTAATGATGATTTTTATCAAACTTGTATATTTAAGTTCAGTAATTTCACTTAAATAACAATTAATAGGTAATTATCATTGCCATTTAAGTGAAATTACTAAACTTAAATATACAAGCTTGATAAAAATGATCATTCTAGAAGAAAATTTCAAATGGCACTTAGAGGCTTTTGCATCTGAACTCTTCATTTCTATTTTTCTTATACAAACTCATTGCTTTGCTTCAGAAGGCCTGATAGATTGAGGGTGAGGGGTAATTTTCATTTTAATGTGAATCACTCCTTTAATGACCCCCTGTGGTAAAAAACAAGTTTTTTATTGTCGTTTATATATCCGTGTTATTTTTGATATGCTTTAAGACAAACCATGTACTAATTAATCAGTAAACACCATTGCTCAGTATTTTCTCCTTAAAACGGCAATGAACCAAAGACGGTCTCAAAAACACGGTTTGAAATGGCCCGTTTCCTACCGAAACATGCAACCAATGACGGGGTGGGGATTATCCTATCATTAGGAAATTCGACATTTTAACACAGTGAGCACAAGAACAGAAATTAAGATGTTCTAATGAACTATACTACTTTCTCCATCTATGTTCAAAGCATTTCTAAGGATGCGGATTTTTCGAAGACGAACGGAAACAATACAATTTAGCATTTTCAATTCTAAAACATAAAATCTGGATATTGTGCACAGTACACATATGGTGTTCTTCTGAGATAGTATGTAGTCTGAATACCTCCATTTGTAGAAGGACAGGAATGTTTATTTAAAAAGATGAGCTCATACGCAATGTGAGAGTACAAAGCTTTGTTTTCTGCTCTGAAAATGAGCGAATCTCAATCCTCAGTGGCCTTCCTTCAGGGTTTGCTTTCTCACAGCTGCTGTGTTGGTATATACTTGGCTTCCATTGCCATCGCTCCCCTCTTTTGCTCTCTCCTCACGTCAACCTGATACTTTGCAGCTTAATTGAACCCCAGCAAATGACAAGAAGTCTGAATCGCTGAGAGCTTCGGCGGCCCCACTTGCAGTTTCATCCTTTTGAATAAAACATATTATTCCTATCACTGTCACTGTTCCAAACCTTGGTCTGTGACTGACCTGCCAAAAGCTAACCTGGGTGTAAAGTTCCCCAACACCATCCCCTCTGTCTATCCCCATCTCCCGCTCCTTTAATCTCCCTTCTTCAGTCTCTCTCTTTCTCACCTGGCTCCTTTCCATCAGTGATTCGGTGAAAAAGCACAGCATGTTTTTTTGAAATTTATGAGACAAGTCTAAGAGGAGGAGTACTGACAGATAAAGTCCATCTTCTAGAAACTTCGGTGCTGACATCCGTCCCCATGGGACGCTACAACTAAAACTCCAGCTGGGTCATTCACGTACACAAATATGTTCATTGCAACTGAAATTTTGACTCAAGCAATTTAAAAAAGCTAGTTAGTGCTAATATAACTAGCAAGGAGACTAATTTGCATACTGCCCGCCCGCTACGCAACATGCCATATATATATATATTTCTAATTTTGCTGTTATCCTTGACTAATTTGCATTTATGCAACATGCCATATACATATTTCTCCAATTTTGCAGGATCTCTTATCCTCGTTCTAGTAACGATTCTAGACGAGTTTTGCACTACCTGAAATTTACTCCAGCCAGCAACTCAATCAATTCGGGAAAACACAAAAGTCTGCTGCACTCGTTCTGTTTAGGTTAAGTCTAATAGATAATCAGTCATTGGGTTCACTTACTAATATGTAGTAATATTTGAGTGAAATAAATGAATTCCAGCTGGTAAATATCCGGTGCTTAAATTAGTGACGGCGTACTTTTGTAGGCCAACCTAGAAGTTAGATTCACCCTCTTTCCCACAACAATAGCTACTCAAAATCAAATATTTCCCTACTATATATATAAAGCGGTACGCCAAAGGAGAAGGTAATGTCCAAATAGATTGTAGGCCGATTCGAAAAACAAATGTTGGAATTCCCCTGCAGATATTGATTGGAAAAAAAAATCACAATTGATTGCCAGTGTCAACTCCCAAAATACAATCACATCATGTTTATATCACTGTAACTTACAACAGCAGGTTTCTTCATGACTGAAGGATTCCTAGTCAAATATTGACTGTTTCTGCAGGTGCACGGAGTAGGCTAATCACACGCCTTTTGCTTCACCGGCTTTTATTTGTCTTACTAAACAACTCAAATGACAGCGTTAGCCTCTGTACTGCCCCACCAGCACTGGAGCATCGACACAAATGCGTGACATTACCACAGGCTGACCACTTTTTTCAATCTATATTGGATCTTTGAGATTTACTTATCATTTGCCATAATAATGTCTTTTGAATCTTCATTCAGGGGCTTTTCTTAGGAATTATTGAAATGTGTTAGTCCCCGTGAACCGGAAGTTGCAAACGACTTTTCTCCAGTGTTGTGACGTATTTCCGAGAGAAATACTAAAGGCTTGTTCGACTTCATGCAGCTCTGCGCAGACCGATCGGCGGCTGACTTGAAACAGTGCATGCCGGTTAGAAATTTTGTCCGACTTGATGCAGCGCTGACTCCACGTGACTGTGACGTATGCCATCAAAGTACCGCGAGAGTGATACGAAAGTAGCCGGAGGACTCAGCCAGCGCAGCTTCTCAAGAGCGGCTGCACGAGCTCTGATGATGTCACAGCTGTTCCACGATTCGCCGGATTCAACGCATGACAACGATCACGTGCGTTTCGTGTTTATTCTCGCACATTTAGTTCCACTAAAGCTCACAAATCAGTTTTCTATAACAGTAAACAGTCTTTTCATGTAGTCGCGATGTTATATTGTGTCATGTTTATCATGTTTACCAAAATAAAACTGATTAAAAAACGTTGACTCCACTTCATTGATTATAGGCTTATTTTGAACTTTATTCTAGTTCAAACAGATGCTGTATGAAGCAGTAAAGTATTGAATGAAAATGTGTCTGAAATATCTGTTTATTTGGCAAATGTTGCATTTATTTCACTTCAGCTGTGGTATAAGCATGCAAACACCACGTGAGAGCCGTCAGTACGGGAACCAGAAATTGTCCGACTTCACGTCTCCGTTTGCAGCTCCTCCCCGCCTGCACGCGGCTATTCTCGCCGATCGGTTGCATCCAGCCGCAGGCGATGTCGAACACACCTCCTCAAATGCAGAGGGGAGGGGCATTTTCAAAATTTGATTAAAGATTACGAAGCCCAAAATTTTTTTGTGTGTGGATTGACTTGCATGTATGAATTGTTCACCACAAAACGATCAATTTAGGCAAACAAAGTAAGTGTGATCAATTTTGATTTCATGGGGACTACTATACCAGTGCTTTAACAAAGTCTTCTATCATGTCAGTAAAGTTACTTGAATCTTGATTCATTTAATGAATTATGCGTGTGCAATGTGCAATGATAGAACACACTGTATAATCGATTGACAGACCTATAAGTCAAAATTTTCTAAAAATTCTGGAATAAAAGTATATGCTATGCTGTCTGCTGGTATCCGAATAGCTTCTCATCTAATGAGTCTTTTTTCCCCCTTCTGTTGTTGTTCTGCCTTTTCATTTATTAATGAGATGTGGCCATACATCATGGTGATTAATCTCTGAAGAACATTCAATCCGTTCAAGTGGAAAGACACATGTGGGTGTAAACGCTTGTTTCTCATCTCACCTCAGGAGTCAGGAGCACAGAATCCACCCTGGATCATTTCCCCCTCTCGCTTTCATGTGAGCAGTGAAGGCTTGTTCCCGCCTGTGTCCTTTCTGGCCTCTTTCATCCTTTTCTTTTGATGCTGCTCTCTTTTTTGAGCTGTTAAAGTGTTTTTTCCCCCTTCTGGGTATAAGAGGTGTCTTTGTTGTGCATTTTCTCCTGCTGTTTTTTTTCCCTCTAACTCGTTCTCTGTGAAGTAGATATACCGAGAGCACGTTATATTGTGGCATGGAAGCGTTCTCATGCATGTCGGCACTCCATTATCGTGGCAAACTTTGGATATGAACAGTTATTAATGTACAGTGGCGGCCACATACAAACTGTATTTGTAAAATTCTGTAGTGATTGCGCTGTACAAAAGCTGTAAAAAATGGCCGTGATTTTAACGGTAAAAGACTGTAAAAATGCTACAGTGCAAAACTGTTACTTGGTTACCAGAAAGTTTCCGTACTATATACGGCAAATAACTGTAATATAATTTTACAGTAAAATACAGTTAAATTTACAGTTTTTGAAACTCATTGTATAACTTACAGTGAAAAAACGTAAATTGATATTCCCACAATTCCCTGTTCCTCATAGTTTTATTGTTTTGTTTTTTCTAATCAGTTATGTACATTAGGGTTTTATGTTACATTTAATGTTAATTTCATGTGTGTTACCATAATGGTGTTTAATGTTTGTGTGAATGAGACTGTGCAGCTTCTTTAAATAAGTGTTACTGAAATCAGTATGAGCTGTGTTTGCTCATATAACTCTCATCACTGCTGTGATGATTGGTGGTTGTCGGTGTATTACAATGGTACAAAAAAGATATAAATATGTCAATAAGTTGGTAAATCAACATTTTATCAGAAAATAAAATAAGGTTTATTACTGTAAATTTGAAGTTAAGTTTGTAAAACCATTAACGTTCCTACCGTATTTTTTAACGGTAAAGTTTTGGCAACCACAGCTGCCGTTTTTTTACCATAAAATTTACGGTTTATTTTTTTACTGATTAAAACAAATATTCATAACATCTTAATTCCTGATCTAAGTCAGTCAAGATGAGTTTTATTTGAAATTTGAAAACCAAACAATAAAGAATGGAAACGATAGCATGACCAATTAACAGCTCAGTTGTGTTATTGCTTATACAACACTTAAATAGAATATAATATCAGAATATCAGAAGAATTTTATTCTTTCTGAATAAAATCAGAAAGAATATAATATCAGGTAACTTAGATAAATAGCTTGACTATTTAAGACAATAACATTTTTTTTTTTTTTAAAAAGACAGCAGAATAAACGATGGCGTTCCTGAACGAATCAGTGTTTTTGAAGGAATCAGCTGTGAATGATATGACTCATTCATAAAGAAAGCCACTTGTTTTGTTCTGTTTCAGTGTTGTTGAATGAATCGATTCAATGACTCACTCAATCCTTTTGCTTCCTGAATTTTGAACAAATAGCCTATTGTGAATGATCCAATGACTCATTCATAAAGAAAGTCGTTTGTTTTGTTCCTGAATGAATCAGTGTCATTGAACAAATCAGTTGTGCATTTTTGAAGGACTCACTCATACAGACAGTGGCCTTTGACAAGATACTTATTTTGAATGAGTACTTGCTTTGCCAACCTCGAAAAGGTCCATTCGATATAGTATGAAGGTAATCCGGACGTACATTTGTCATGTCACTTTCACTGCAAATTCACAAATCCTCTCCCATGGCCTCATAGGATAGTAAAGAGTCAATCGTATGCACACTTCAGATTCTCACCCAAAATAGGAGGGCATCCGGGTACTTTTTTGCCTTATCGCTTTTTTGAGAACTGTAAATTCAACCGTACACTCTCAGAAAAAAGGTACAAAAGCTGTTACTGGGGCTGTACCTTTTCAAAAGGTAAACTTGTCCATTTTAGGTGTTAATATGTCCATTTTAGGTGCTAATATGTCCATTTTAGGCCCTAACATGCACATTTTAGGTGCTAATATGTACATTTTAGGTGCTAATAAGTACATTTTAGGTGTTAATTGTCCATTTTAGGTGTTAATTGTCCATTTTGGGTGCTAATAAGTACATTTTAGGTGTTAATTGTCCATTTTAGGTGCTAATATGTACATTTTAGGTGTTAATATGTACATTTCAGGAGCTAATATGTACATTTCAGGAGCTAATCTGTCCATTTAAGGTCCTAATATGTACATTTTAGGTGCTAACATGTCCATTTTAGGTCCTAATATGTACATTTTAGGTGCTGATATGTCCATTTTAGGTCCTAATATATACATTTTAGGTGCTGATATGTCCATTTTTGGTCCTAATATGTACATTTTAGGTGCTGATATGTCCATTTTAGGTCCTAATATATACATTTTAGGTGCTAATATGTCCATTTTAGGTCCTAATATGTACATTTTAGGAGCTAATATGTTCATTTTAGGTCCTAATATGTACATTTTAGGTGCTAATATGTCCATTTAGGTCCTAATATGTAAATTTTAAGTGTTAATATGTACATTTCAGGAGCTAATATGTACATTTTAGGTGTTAATTTGTATATTTTAGGTGCTAATAAGTACATTTTAGGTGTTAATTGTCCATTTGGGTGCTAATAAGTACATTTTAGGTGTTAATTGTCCATTTTAGGTGCTAATATGTACATTTTAGGTGTTAATATGTACATTTCAGGAGCTAATATGTAAATTTCAGGAGCTAATATGTCCATTTAAGGTCCTAATATGTACATTTTAGGTGCTGATATGTCCATTTTAGGTCCTAATATGTACAATTTAGGTCCTAATATGTACATTTTAAGTGTTAATATGTACATTTCAGGAGCTAATATGTACATTTTAGGTGTTAATATGTACATTATAGGTGCTAAAATGTACCACTAAGGTACCAATATGCATCCTTTGGGTACAAAAGTGTACCTTTTGAAAAGGCACAGCCCCAGTGACAACTTTTGTACCTTTTTTTTTCTGAGAGTGTATTGTCACATGCTGTCTGTATGAAGCCTTGTCAGTTGAGTTCCCTGATCCATAATGCGTAGGCCTGAAGTCTTCAAGATCAATCATTCTTCTGCTGTGTCGCACTGAAATAGTCCCAAACACTGTGATTTTTATTTTACCTGCTCCAAATAACAGTATAGAACATCAAATGTGTTTTGATTGGCTGTGACATATACTGTCATTTTGTCTTAAGTTTTACTCAATGTGAAGAACTGACAGGAGAGAGGGGATGGACAAATAAAGAAAGAGAAAGAATGATGGACTGTCTGAGATAAAAACCATACCTGATAAAGTGGACAGAGTGGAAGAGTTACTGATGACTTTGTTCCCAGAGAGAAAGAGAGAGAGGGTTAGCCAAGAGAGATTTATTGCTGTTCTCTACATCTCTTAATTTTACATGCTGTCTTTTTTGGATGGGAGTTTAGGTTTTACCGGGCTGTCAGCAGTGATTTATGTCGCTATTCATCACAAAGTACAGTTAAAAATATGAGTGTGTGTGGAGAAAGATAGCCAGGTAAACGTATCTCTGCATGGGGGGACGTTCTCTAAAGCATCCATTAAAGTTAATGAGACGACATATAGGCTAGTGGCTCCAAACCACAAACATAAAGCTATGTAAATAATCATTAGGATCATTACTTTTGAATGTTGCCCAAACATCCTAAAATGTTTCAGAAGAAAAGCACCATAAACGATGGATGATTGAGCTAATGTTTTGAGAACATTATTAGCCTAAAGACCAGATTACATTCAATCAATGTCACTGAAACAACTTTTAGAGAACCTTGCCACGACGTTAGCTAAAGCTCTGAATTTGCTTTTTCCTGTTGCTTCTCAGTGCAACACAAAACGACTTTTCGAAAGTTTATAGAAAGTGTGACACCTGCATTAACATTCTTTAATCATGTTTCACAGAAAAAAATAACTTAAAGGGATAGTTCACCCCAAAATTAAAATTCTGTCAGTAATTACTCACCCTCATGTTGTTCAACCCCGTTCATCTTCAGAACACAAATTAACATATTTCTGATTAAATCTGAGAGCTGGATCACTCCCCCGGCCCTGAAAAGTTAAAAACATCGTTAAAATAGTCCAAGTGACTACAGTGGTTCAATCTTTAAATTTATCAAGTGACGAGAATACTTTTTGCATACAAAAAACAAACAAAAATAACGACTTTATTCAACTTTCTTTCTCAGTGGGCCTCTACACTCTAAAAAATGCTGGGTTGTTTGAACCCAACTTTGGGTCAAATATGGACTAACCCAGCCGTTGGGTTAAATTTTTACATTACATTTTTAACCCAACATTTCGGGTTTGTCCATATTTGACTCAAAATTGGGTTAAAACAACCCAGCATTTTTTAGAGTGTAGATAGTGTATGTAGTGTACTGTAACTGTGCAACGGTTCTGTGTTGTACGTCACACGTAGGCTCACTATTGGCCAAAGCTGGTCATGTGTGTGATGCGTGTGACCTACTACAACACAGAACCATGTGAGAAGTTACTGACAGAATTTTCATTTTGGGGTGAACCAACCCTTTAAGCTATACATAACAGACACGCCTCCTTTTTAAAGGGGCGTATATATACTTTTATACGAACTATTATAGTTCACTTTGAAATGAATTGATATGTTTTATCTTACCTCAAGGGCATCCAAGATGTAGGTGTCTTTGTTTCCGCAGTAGATTCAATTTTGATGTTTTTAGGCCAAACCGTTCTTGTCTGTCAGTCATATAATGGAGGTCTATGGTCACCACCTCAAAGAGCATGCACAGAGAAGTCCAAATTAAACATGATTTAATGACTCGTAAATGTAAGTACACATTGATGGCCTAAGACACCAAACGAGTGGTTTGTGTGAAAAAAACGAACAGTATTTACATCGTTTTTCCCTTTTGTAATCACAGCCATGACAAAATGATCTGACGGCACGGGCGCTTCGGTCTACACATGGGCTGGAAATGATCGGTTGCGCGCCGACGCCACTCTTTGTTTATACAGAGATTTCGGAAGTTTTACCTTTCACTAAACATATCTAGATATACGGGAAACGGCAATGGAAGACGATTTCGGTATATCTAAATATGTTTAGTAAAAGGTAAAACTTCAGAAATCTCCGTGTAAATATTGATTGACGTCACACGCAAGCGATCACTTCCGGCGTAACATTGAACTGATTCAGTTCGGTTCAGTTGGACATTGCACAACTGATTCAGATCACTTGGATTACACGAGGTAAAAACGATATAAATACTGTTCGTTTTCTCACAAAAAAATGCTCGTTTCGTGTCTTAGGCCATCAATGTGTACTTACATTTACGAGTAGGGTTGGGTATCGAGAATCGAGTATCGATTGGAACCGGGACTAACTTTTAGTTTTTCCCGGAATCGTTCAAAAGTTAAAATTTCGATTCCTAGTTTCGATATTCACAGTCCGCCGAGCGGAAGAAGAAACCGCTGAACAACACCAACAAAGAAGCGTCTACCGGAAGTGTTGACATAACCACGCGAGTCGAACATGAGTAGCTTACGTCGGCGATCCAAAGTGTGGCTTCACTTTTCTAAAAATAACGAAATCTCGGCAAATAACGAAATCTCGGCAAAATGCAAAATTTGTGACAAAAGGAGTATTTGTGACAGGATTATTTCCTTCAGAAAGGCCGTTGGTTAGCAAGGTTAGGCAAACTTTTTTGACCCTGCCTCTTAAAAGAATCGGAATCGAGAATCGTTAGGAACCGGAATCGAAACAAGGAATCGGAATCGGAATCAGAATCGTTCAAATTCAAACGATACCCAACCCTATTTACGAGTCATTAAATCATGATTAATTTGGACTTCTCTGTGCATGCTTTTTGAGGTGGTGACCATAGAGCTCCATTATATGACTGACAGACAAAAACGGTTTGATCTAAAAATATCAAAATTGAAACTACTGTGGAAACAAAGACACCTACATCATAAATGCCCTTGAGGTAAGATAAAACATATCAACAATTAATTTCAAAGTGAACTATCCCTTTAATATTCTATTTTATGATGAGGAAAACCATATCACCAGATCATATTTGTTTCTGGCTTCCTTTGCAACAAATTATATGTTTTGATGAACACTGATTCAAAGACCACAAACTTGCATAAGCCAAAAGTCAAACTGTCAAAATAAATGAAACACTGATCACCATAATGGTGACATAGACAACATCTAAACCTCTGTTAATTCTCACAACGAACTTCTGCTGAGATCTTGAGAGATTCTTTGTCTATAGCAGTTGATATCAGGCTGCAAGTTTTGCTTTAAGTCAGTTGAAGTTTCATTTTCTGAGAGTGCAAGCATGATGTTGAACCAACATCACATTATAGCATTGATTCAGTGATTCAAAAAACATTAATTGCACGTGCAAAAGTGATGTTGATTCAAAGTGGTTAACATTGGCACATTGATTTAACATTGTTTTGTTGGTTGCTTGCTATCTGGGTAAGGTACAAGATGTAACCTTTTCACTTTTGTACCTTAGGGTACTGTCCCAGTTTTTTTTTTTTTTAGATAGTTTTGATTCTTGTTTACAAAATTCCACTATCAGAAAAGCTTCTTATTTAAAATAGATATTTGTGCATTTGTCTTCAGTGAACCAGATGCAGTTAGCGCGTACAAATAACCAGTGCTTGCAGCAGGTGCAACTCCATGCCTTTGTTTTTCTTGTTTTCTCTATTTTTATTCTTTGTATGTTTGCTCCTGTGTGTGTGTGTACGTTTAAATGTAGGTATGACTGCAGTAAAGCCGCGGCCCGTTCACCTTGTCAGAACTTATCAGCTTGTTTCTGCTTTGTTATTGCCAGAGGCATGAATTAATTCAGCTACAAATGCAGCATGCTTTGTGTGTTTTTCTTCTCTACACTTCCCTTTCTCAATCGCTCGTGCACAGAATCCACCCCGCATTTTTTCCTTCTCTCTTGATTTGTCATATCTTTCTCGTTCCTTCTCTTTATTTCTGTCTCTGTGCGGCTGTGAAGAATGCGCTACCTGCATTTCACACACATAAGCTGGTTTATTGGCATGCATGAGCGGTTGCTGTGATATTAAAGCAGACTCGTGCTCTCTCAATGGTCTGTTTTTACATGAGTGGATTAAATTGTCATTGTTTGGACATCTTTCACAGCCAATGAGATACCTGAACTGTGCAACAAGAGCTCCAGGGTTTCTTCTGATTCAGAAATACAAAGAGAGAGTGTGTAAGTGCAAGCACACCTTAAAGGGATAGATCACCCAAAAATGAAAATTGTCAACAGCAACAAAAAAAAGTTTTTCTAAACCTGTATGAGTTTCATTCTTCTTTTGAACAAAAAAAGAGTAAATGAAAACAACTAAGAAATTAAGGCTATTAAACACAATATTTTTTTTGTCCTTTACCTGTGCATATTGTCATTTTTGCTTGAAGTGACAAACTTCAAATGCACTGTGAAAAAAACAATTTTACTAAAGTAAAATTTAAACTTTTAAAATTTTTTAAAGAGTAAAATTTACTTTTTTAAGGCAAGTTTTTGCACTGATATTTTTCGGGTAAATTTCACACATAGAATTAAGTAAACTATTCTTAACCAAGTTAAGTGAAAGCTAATTAAAGGTTAAGTACTATCTATTCTATTTAATTGAAAATTTCTTTGAACAACAGTTTGCTTAAACAATATAACATTGAATTAGACCACACTTTTTAAGTATATGATTTATTCCGAAATATTTAAGTAATCAATACATAGTGCGTGTCATCACATCTACATTTTTGATATTGAAAGTGTGAACGCAGACCTCAGTACTTGGTAGACAATAGGCTACACAATGACGGTAACATTGATTTGATTGATCGTTTTTGTGTTTGAATGTGTCATTTTAAGTAGATAATGAACTCCAAATGTCACAACATGGCAAATTACTAACCCTAACAACAAAAGCAATGATAAAATAATGTAAATACAGCTGGAGAACATTGAAAAATAAACCTCATTAATTATTCATGGCCCAGTGCATGATGGGAACACCAGTATCAGAAAAGTTGAGTTATTTTGTTTAATTTTATAATGTTGATATTTACGCTTTCATTTCTACACGATTGAATTGAGAACTAGTACAGAATTTAATTTTTTTTTAATTCTTGCCTGAACTAACTTTTTTCATGTAAATTACATCGTTTTTTTTCTGTAGTATTTACTTCACCACAAAATCATTTTTTATCAGTGTGTGAATCCGTGCATAGCTGCGCAAGTGTTGAGCTATAACGTGCAATGCAACAAATAAAAAAAGATGGAATATTATGACTATGATTACTACTAATCACTTTGATTTAGATTTTCATATCACATCCATATCAAAAGGTGTTTTGTTTAAAGTCCCTCTGTGGTGAAAATCCAGCTTCTAATGTTGTTTATAAGACAAACCATGTGCAAATTCATGAGTCAACATGATTGCTGAGTATTTTCTCTTTAAAACTGCAGTGAATCGCTGGTGTTTGTAATGTCACAAACCTTGTAACCAATCAGGTCAACGTGTGATCGTCAACGAGTGGATCTCTGAGGTAGTGCGAGTCAGTGGGGGCGGGGCTAATTTGCATATTCATAAAACCGCAAATTCTAAATGAGGCAGGGCTGTAGAATTACTGTACATTCAAGCTATTTTAAGGCATGAATAGATTTTTTTCAAAGATTTAAATGTAATTTTGGTGACCAAAGATGAGTTTTAAGGGATAAATTGATTCACTACAGGGGGACTTAAAAAGTAATTGAGCTGACGGTTGGCTCACTGTGTTTGGTGGTGGCAAAAGGTCATTTGACTTGCGTGGGATAGATTTTAACAGACTGTGGCACGTAAATCACAGCAACTCATTTCTCCTTTACATTGCCCTCCTTATGATGCAATACAACAGACAAACATTTTAAAGGCCAATTCACACGTCTTCACAAAACAACGTCTGCTCTCACGTCACCACAACACGCATGCGCCGTGGGACCACTGGAATCACATGGATTCCTTGAATGATATTTTTACTACTTTTGGGCTTGAAAGTGGTTGTTGCATAGCTGTCAATGAGGGACAGAAATCTCTCAGGTTTCATTGTGTTTCGAAGAGGAACGAAAGTTCCATGTCATCCAAGATGTCCACGTCTTTCTTTCTTCAGTCGAAAAGAAATTAAGGTTTTTGATGAAAACATTCCAGCATTTTTCTCCATATAACGGGCTTCAATGGGAACCAAACGGTTCAAGGTCCAAAAGACAGTTTCAGTGCAAACTGTTCAAAGGGCTTTAAATGATTCCAGACGATGAATAAGGGTCTTATCAAGCGAAACGATCGCTCATTTAATAAATAAAAACAAAACAAAGTTCACGTTTTATCAGCTCAAATGGTCGCCTTGCTCTGTTCTGTGTGACTCACCTGTTCGAACTCGTTTATCAAAATGAACAAATCTTTTTTCATGTCATTTGGTTAATTCAACAAACGAAATGAACGAGTTGAAAGATTCGTTCATTTTGATTCGTTCACGAACGCGCATCACAGAACAGAGCAAGGCGACCATGTGCGCTTATAAAACTTAAACTTTGTTATATTTTTTTTAATTAAATGAGCGATCGTTTCACTTGATGAAACTGTCATTTGGACCTTGAACCGTTTGGTTCCCATTGAAGTCCATTATATGGAAAAAAAATCCTGGAATGTTTTCATCAAAAACATTAATTTCTTTTCGACTAAAGAAAGAAAGACATGGACATCTTGGATGGCATGGGGGTGAGTAAATTATCAGCAAAAGTTTTTTTAATGACTAACGTTTCATTTTTTTGGGGTGAACTAATCCTTTCAGGCAGCATTTTCTCTGTTTAAACATAATGCTTTATTTTTGGTTTTTGTAGAGATACAGTGACTACTCACCTCTTAGTTTGGGCCCAATTGAGAAGTTAGCCTCTTTGATCCATGGAACCGTTGGATCCGTCGAGTGTGTTCAGGGACAGTAGCTTTTCCCCAGTTGTTCGGCTTTGGTTTTGGTTCTCAGTGTGATTTCCCGGGAAGCTGAAGGCAATGTTTCTCCTTCCACAGTGGGAAACAGACGTTGTGGCTGAAACTTGCCTCAGGGTTTGCTAGATCATCCAGCAAATCCACTGCTGTATTTTAGTCCTTTCCTCTGGACCTTCATGTCAAAGTATCTGTCTTTCCTTGAGAACGCATATTGTAGAGCACATTTTACATGCCCGCTGAGTTCCTCTTTGTGACTCACACTACAGACGAGATGGCTTTGAACCTATTTGAAATGACTAGTGCTGGATCTGGAACAAGCAAACAGACACTCATGATATTTTTATGACAGCAGGGCAGCGGGCATGACAGCACGGCTGTTGAATCAACGAGTGCAACTGATTGACAAAGAAGGGAAAGAGCTTCTGACAAACTATTTCAAATGACTTTGCTTTTGGATTCATCATACAGCCAGACTTTTGACTTTTAAGAATTCACATTGCAGGATATTGCGACCAGGGTGTCACAGTCTTCCTCTGCACCAGTCTGTCCTTGTGTGACGAGTAAATGTTGTTACACTAGATTATTGACATAATTTAATCAAGAACAGTATTATTTTACGGGACTCTTATTTTGAAAACCTTTGTTTTGGAAACTCCACAGTTGTTAATGGTTAGGTGTTCATAAATTTAATAATTTGCGTTGTTTTCAATTCTTCATACATGTATATTGTTATTTTTTTTGTATTACTTTTGGTTTCACTCTTGATAAATATTTTTACACTAAATTAAGGAAGCACTATTACGTAAGCTGCGCGTGCGCGCTCTCTCTTTCGCTGGATGTTGTGGCGAGAGGTACGTTTTTATCTGCTCCCCGGAGAAGTGTATAAATATGTCTTATTGAGTGTTGTATAAGGATTTTCTGTAGGTGATGAGTTTAATCGTTGTCTTTTCTGTACTGAGCAATCAACAAGATGGGTTATAAATGTGATAAGAGTATGTTTGATCGAAGTATTCGATTAATGACCGCAGTTACACGTGCGGTATGCTTGTGAGTTTAGAACAATATATTTTTCGTTAACCTGTACAGTTGAATTTAATTTGAGTTATATATTCGTAATTGTGTAAAGTTATATTTGTTTATTTTGAAGGATCCATGCGATGTTCAAATGTATTTTCTGTATATGAATTTACATTGTAGTGTGTTGATTGACAGGCACGGCTAGACCGGAAATGTCCAAAATGTGCTTGACTGTGATCGTGTCTGTTATTTCTTTTGACACAGGTATGTAAATGGATCATTTACTTTTGTCAGTTTTCTATATTTCTTATTTTTCTTTCTTTTTATTACTTCATTTATTTCTATGATTGTTAAGCTCTCTTTCGCTGGATGTTGTGGCGAGAGGCACGGCTAGACCGGAAATGTCCAAAATGTGCTTGACTGTGATCGTGTCTGTTATTTCTTTTGACACAGACACAGCAAGGCTGAGAGTAAAGAAAAACTAAAGTACATCACTGTGTGGGATCTCTTTCTTTAAAAATCAAACACAACGCAGAAGAAAACCCACTACACTTGCACTACACTTCCCAGAATCCTCCTCGTCTCCACACCTGAACTCACTCCCTCACTTACCAGCCTGTTCATCGTTTGCTTCATCCGTGTCACCTGTTTTCACATTATGTTTGATTATTGCTTGTATTTAGGCTATGTTTACACGGAAACGATTCTGAAGAGAAAACGCAAAAGTGGCGTTTTTTATTCTGCGTTTAGACGAGCGGTTTGTGTGGGAAATCCGCGTGCAAATGGTGACACAAAAGTGTGTGAAATTCAATGTAGTATGCACTTCAGGCGGCTAGGTGTGCATACTACAACAACACCAAGTCCACGCGCTTGCGTACAACCTTCACTGTCAAGCAGACTTTTGCGTTTTTACCGTTTACACGGGAACGCGGCGGTGGAGCGTCAAAAACGCCGTTGCCGTGTAAACGAAAGGCACATCCGGTAAAATATTTTTACGTTTTCACCCGCGAGCGTTCTCGTGTAAACAGGGCCTTAGTCTCCTTCTGTTCAGTTAGTCTTTGTCGGTTCTTGTTAAAGGAAAAGTTCACTTTGAAAAAAACTTTTGCTGATAATTTACCCACCCCCATGTCATCCAAGATGTCCATGTCTTTCTTTCTTCAGTCGAAAAGAAATTAAGGTTTTTGATGAAAACATTCCAGGATTTTCTCCATATAATGGACTTTATTGGGAACCAAACGGTTCAAGGTTCAAATGAGAGTTTTAGGTTAGAGACGATGAATTTTTTTTATACTAAAAGCAACGCTATATGAGTGAAATTATTTATTGCAATCAATTGACAGCCGTAACGGTTTTCTGTTATTATTGGTGTGAATGCCTATACATTTCAGTGTTTTTCAGTCTTGACTTGTTTTAAATGATTGTATTATTAATTTATATGTTGTATCACATTTCTGCAAATCACCATTACAGAGATACATGAATATGGCTTTAGTGTTTCATACTCTCATTTTAATTTTAATGAGCTCTCGATGAGACAGAGCGAAGCATACCGAAGATATCATTATTTCAAGCCTCATGTTGGCAACAATGATTAGCTCTCTATTTTTGATGATGTTTTGTCAATTGGCCCTATTAAATAAGATTTAATACCTTCTTTATTAGACTTTTAAATAGATCCTGAAACGGTTGACTGTGTTTTATGATGAATAAGAAGTCTCTTTGCTCTTCATGTTTATGATACCAAGTTGCATGGTAAAGGAATCAACAAATTGTTCTCTAGTCTTCATATTTGTTATCTACATCAAGTTGTGCACATCATATTCTCCATTTGTCATTTGTTCAACACGATCTCGTGAAAGGGTATAAGCAAAGAAACAACAGTTTCTTATAAGTGTAGGCTAAACTCAATGTCAGCATTATCATTTTTGGCCCTTTTAAAAACAGCTCATTTTAATGGCTAAACGTTGACAGAGGATGCTGTAGTGACTACAGAGACTTTGTATGGAGCTGTAGTGTTATAGTTATTTTTCGTACAATTATTCACTGACACACACTTCTTTATTCTTTATATACTTATTTTCAACATTCACTTTCTAGACCCAGTTCAATTCAATGCATGCTGTGGTAATGCAACTAAATTACTTCATGTAGTCCCAACAACACATTTTCGTTGATTTACGTATAAATGAGTTGCATTATTTCATTTTAATTGAACAATCAGCAGAAATATTTTTTTTTGAGGTGTACAACCATACATGAAAACTATAAAAATGCCTCCATACAAGGTTTTTTGAATGCTTTTCTTTAAAAATATGCAGGACTCTTTCAGATACTAGGCTTTTTGTGTGCCAGAGATCTGACTCAAGTGAATTTTAATGGAAACGCAAAAAAAAATCGATTCCAGCTCCTATAGCAGATTTTTTAGATGTCTATGCAAAGATCTGACAGGCTGACAAAATATCGTACATTGCTTTGCTCTTTATTGGTGGCTGGATCATTCATTCTGCTTGGTAATAAATCACTGGCATTGAATACAGATTGTGTTGTTGTGCAATGAGATATACGTAATATACATATTTTACCTACTGTGCTTTTGTTTTCCACCAAAATGAGATGATGATTTCATTAAGGAACTGGTTTATAGTTAAAGGGAGTTTACAAGACTATTAATATGGAAAGGTATGAGGGTGCACAAAATTATAATCTGCTTTATTAAATGTTTTAAAGTCCTCCTGTGGTGAACATCAAGCTTTTAATATTGTTGTCTATGTGGTGTTTTTAATTTCCTTTAAGACAAACAAGTATAAATTCATGAGCCAGCACTATTACTCAGTATTTTCTCCTTAAAACTGCAGTGAACCAAAGACAGTCTCAAAAACACGGTTTTAAATTGCTTGTTTCTGACCACAAACTACCTTGTAACCAATCTGGGGTGCGTTTCCCGTACAACGATGTAACTCGCTGCTTCACTACCATAGTACGATGCATCGTTGGAGAAATCCACTAGCTAGTCACGACTGTTTCCCGAAACCCACTGTCGCAAAGTATCGTTCAACCACGTTGGTTTCGTATGTGGTGGAGAAATAACTACTTTTAATGAAGCTGTTTGAGATCCAATTAACGCTAGATTTGTTAATATAAATTACAGACATGTCATCTGAGGACTATTTCAAATTGTTCTCAGTTATTCTGCTTTATTATCAGACTCAGTATTTGGCTCATTCTTACATAGTAGAGCACGTTCGCACATGCGCACTCTTCAAACACGGTACTTTAAATCTTTTGACAAACTTATGCCTGGTTCAGATTACACGATTTTAGCCCGATTTTGGCACAATTTTCGTAGGGATTCGTTAACGACAACGTGCGTCGAGACGCAAGATTCGATCATACCTGGTGACCATATTTTGATTACCAAAAACCAGGACACTCGGCCCAGCAAACACATGGGCCAACTCAAATGATACTTGAAGTTTACTCAAAGATACCTTATTAGTTTCAATACATTTAAAGAAGGTTATGTCTCCTCTGTATGGATAGAAAATTGTTATATTGTTATATGAAAACAGGACATGTCTTGGGAAAACAGGATTGGTCACCCTAATCGTATCATCTCGCATAGTGTGTCATAGTAGGCAACAACCTACGTCGCGTCCGCGATGCTTCACGACATCACAACAAAAGACTAGCAAGTTTAATTTTATTAACGGTCGTCCACGACGGTTCCGTCACATGTATGAGGTTGACCAATAGGAGCACAGAAGCTTTTCCGTACACCGCTTTCAAAAATGGCTAAACGCTATAAAAACATAAGAAAACAATATTTTACCTCAAGTTCTCTTTGGAGGATTGACAGCCCATACTGTCCTCTTCGAGCAATCCAGGAACGTGTCCATTGTTGGGTTTTCTCTCTTTTTTTCTGAACACAGGACAGCCATACAACACTCACCGCTTCATCCATTGTTTGTTTACGTTCGTTTCCGGCGGAAATCACTCGCTTCTAGTTTCGCCTTCTCGATGACATCACACGCGCCGTTAAAGACGGCATGCGATGACTGGTCAGGAAGCAACGGTTAGTCTGACATGTGTCTTGTCCACGACACGACAAGATTTTAGGAGTCAGAATCGCGTAATCTGACACAGTGACTATCGTAACAGACAAAAAAAAATCATGTAATCTGAATCACGCATAAAAGACGTGAAGAAGTGTGAGTGAGTGGAGGTGGGGCTAGTTACATAGAACCATGTATACTAATTGAGGCACGGGTGTAGAATTACATTCAAGCTATTTTAAGGCATCATCATTTAAATATGTAATTTTGGTGAGATGAGTTCTTTTAAGGGATAAATTTTGCAAAAATTATGGGAAAGTTGTTCTCTGAACATTCTGAAACAATATCATTAAAAAAAGTTTTTAGGAAAAAAGCTTTTAGAAAATTATTAAATCTCAAATAACTTTGAGAAAACATTCTATAAATATTACTGGAAGAATGTTTGTTCCTAACCATGCAAGAATGTTGGTTAAAGTTTTGAGGAAGCCCCCTGTCAGCTGGGATCAGCTATAGGTCAAACTCTAAGATGTTTTAGCTTGAGACATGACAGAAGCATTTCCACTCCAAACTCCCAGCGGATCTCACAAGCAAGTAGAGTTCAGTGGAAGTGTCTTCCTCAGCCTCAGGCCAGTATTCAACTGAATTTAGCTGGAGTGGATGAGTGAAGTCGGCTGCGCTCACCTGTGTTCCACCATCGAGCGACTCTGACAAACACAAGAGCTTCTTTTTCAAGCAGAAACTTAAAATCTTCAAAAGAGAAGAAAGTGGCAAGTTTAAATGTGCCTGTGCCAAAAGTTTTACACTGTGGTCATTTCACAGATGTTATTGTAAATTAGCCGTATAGCTAACTCTGGTACAGGGTATTCATTGCCAACCATTTTATGGAGATGGACGTTGATGACATTTCAAAGAAGATAGCTGAACTCTTCAACGAGATGTTGCTGAAATTTTAACTGGATATTATTTTGAAGATTAATAACTTCCAGCTCTCTGGAGGCGATAGACTCAGGCGTCTACAAGAACATTCAAAGCATCTGCTTTATTTGAATCTACCTTTGTGAAGCAGCCTTTTCTGATATCCCTGTGATCAAATGTAAATTTAGAACAAGACTGACAGATGAACATTGGACTGATTGCATAAGAGTGAACCTAAGTGCATACACACCAGCATATCCCTCTCTTGTGGAAACAATGCAGTGTCAGTCAGCTCATTAAATGTAAGACAATTTAAATGCACATTTGGTGTCATATGTGTCCCTTCATGAACTTCTGTCATTTAGCTACACTCTTATACATATACGTTCAGAATGAAGACCAACATTTGAAATTGTTCTTTTGTTTGTTTTGCAGTTTAATTTACTTTGAACGTGACTTTTATTAATGCATAAGTGAACCATAGTTATGTGTAGCCAACAACTTATCTGATTCTGTTCTGTAAATTTAAAGAATAAAATTAGTTTACACAAACTCAGGTATATTTCAGGCATTGTTGCTTATTCACATAATAATCGAACTTAAATGGTTGTAATTCAAGAATGCTTTGGAATATAGACATATGATTGGTCTTGTTTTAAAGAAGACATTTGGCAGATTTTTGTAGAAGTGAAATAAATTAAGAAAGTGAAACAGAAAAAAAGTTATAGAAGTTTGAGTTTATGGAAATGTACAATGTAAAAATATTAATTATTCATATTTTACATAAAATATATATTTTCAAAACCTGGGCTACTCTAAAACGGCAGAAAGATCAAAGCCAAAAATCTGAACAAGTTGTGTTTCAAATTTTAGGTTGATATCTCAAAAAATGAGCTTTCAGTAAGATTTTGTTTGAGCGCAGTACCAAACTTTTTCACTAGGGCACAATCAGACTCCATTACTGCCCATATAAGGGCGCCTGCATTTCCATTCATGTTTTGAGTGATATGAAGTATTATTTTCACAATTTTCATACAACTTCTGAAGTAGAGATCCTATTCAGAAGTAGTATGGGAAGTTTGGCAGATTATGAAATGAATTGAACCTCTAAGAAAGAAACACATCCAAAGAACACGCATGTAAGTCATAGCTAGCTGCCACGTCACAAATGGTGAATTAATTATTTTTTTCTTGATATTTCAAACTTTTCAGACCTTTTTTTTTCCAAAATAATTGAATGGATTCTATCTTTTGAACTTTTGGCATGAAAACAAACTGAGGTTTCTACCATTTTTTCATGATTTTTCATGTTTACTGCTATTTTAAAATAAAGGTCTGAACACGCCTTATGAGTATGAAAATATTCTTGTTGCATATTGATAAATTATGGCTTCTCTGTAATATATTTTGAAAATCAGTCACCAAATATGGAAACTAGAGATTGTAAGCTTTCAAATGATATATAGTTTGTCAATATTATTTAAGGTATTTACTAAGATATTATTGTTTTAAAAATATAGTGGCAAACGTCCCACCTGTGGGACGGTGACAGTTAAGTGGTTTTAAACATTCATTTTAGTGATACATGCACTGTAAAAAAAAATCTTTTCAAGATTTGTTATCACAACATATTTTCTTTTGTCAAATCAACTTCATAATAATTTATTTAGTTGAGATAACTTATTATTTTGAGTTTCTGATGATTAAATTAATCTCCTTCATTGTATTAACTCACTTTTTCCAGTTCAATGAACTTAAAATTAAGGCAACCAGGTTACTTACTTTAAGTTAAACCAACAATATTTTTTTACAGTGTGATTTTAAAACGTCGAAAACTGTGCGGTTCACACAACATGACTTGCTCTCAGTGAAATCAGGAGCGTTCAAGTTGTTGAGCTGTTCACATCACACGAAATAGTGTGATTGATCCGCAACAGGACACGAGTTAACAACATCTTTGTCACCCAACGATTCTATCTTGTCTACAAACCACGTTTTGTCACGAAAAATCACACGATAAAACGAACCGGAAATGACGCGAAACAGCCCGCGCGCCAATACCCAGCGAAGAAGACGAAGAACACAACACGCGAATATGGACGTCAGACAGAAACTAGTTCTGCAAACTGCGCGATTATTTGTTCTGAGAAAAAATGCAAAAAAACAAAAAATAAAATTTACCCAGTGACCTCAACCTATGCCCTGCTCTGATTGGCTGAAGCTCATGACATCACGTGAGGTTGAGTCGTGACATCTCTGGGGTGCGTTTCCGTACAACGACGTAGTTCGCTGTTTCACTACCATAGTACGATGCATCGTTGGAAAAATCAACTAGCTGGTCGCGACTGTTTCCCGAAACCCACTGTCGCAAAGTATCGTTCAACCACGTTGGTTTCGCACGTGGTGGAGAAATAACTACTTTTAATGAAGCTGTTTGAGATCCAATTAACGCTAGAATATAAATTACAGACATGTCATCTGAGGACTATTTCTAATTGTTCTCAGTTGTTCTGCTTTATTACCAGACTCAATATTTGGCTCGTTCTTACATAGTAGAGCACGTTCGCACATGCGCACTCTTCAAACACGGTACTTTAAATCTTTTGAAAAACTAAAAGACGTAAATTACATTTGTATGTATTCTAAATAAAAGGCACCGGTTGTACTGAATGTCAGCTTGCTTATTATAGAAATATAGAAACGATGCCTCCAACCACCCCAGATAGCAAACTGACATTGAATCAACGTGGAAACATGACATCGAAACAACGTTGATCTGACATTGTTTTGCTCATCGAATTAACGTTGAACCAACGTCAGACGCGTCATTCTTTCAAAACTAACGGAAAATCAACTTGAAATCAACGTTGTTTTGACGTTATGAAAGCAAACCAATTTTCATTTAGCTTTGAAGAATGTAGCGTTGGTTCAACGTTAATTCGATGAGCAAAATCAACGTTGTTTCAATGTCATGAGAGACGTCGTTTCCACGTTGATTCAATGTCAGTTTGCTGTCTGGGACAGGTCGAGAGCTGTCATTCAAACCACACAACTTTGCGATGCTGTTTGCGAATGTTCGTTGGAACGATGGTTGCGGTAAACACCGACTCGTTAAACTATGCTGATAACGACGGAACTTGCGACCATAGTTGGCTAACGATGCTTTCGGGAAACGCACCCCATGCTAGATAGCCTATTTTTCTGTTCTCGGCAACGCATCTGCGAGTGTCTTTGATGCGTTGTTGACTTTTTCATAATAACAGATTGGTGAGCGTTTATCGCCCGCTAATCCCCGCGATTTGCACGCGACAACACCCTGACCTGTCGGCGAGCTCAACGATCTGAAAATCTGGCTAAAACATGGCTTAAAATCCAAGCGTGCCGCACAAGCCCTCAAAAGTGAAGCCAAAATGTCTCGATCGCCCCCCTGTGACCGGACCTAGTATAGCTCATAACCCCCGCCTCCCCGTGTTATTCAATGGGACGCGAGACCAACTAAACAATTAAATTACACTTCACATTTCCTTTTTCCAAAGATAGTTTCTGTCATTTGCTGTAGTTTCTATCACGTTGATGTAATTTCAAGTGTTCGTTTTTTAAAATAAGTTTGTTTTTAGTTAGTTATGTGATGATAAAATAACGGCGCTCTGACATCATGATTGACAGCTGTGATTGACAGGTTCTCTGTGCGAGGTAGTCACTGAAGCACCAGCGGACTTTTTTCATAATGTTGATTATGTGGTTAGTAGTTGTATTTACCTTATTTTAACGAGGTTTTGCAATCAGCGGACATTATTGGAGAAGAACGAAGCAGACAGAGGACACTTAATGAAAGTGCGGGGCGTGTGCTTGCGTTTGATTCAGCGAGAGTGAGGGCGCGGCCTTGATTTCCGCGGCTTTACTTCCAGCTCATAACTGCGCATGACTGGTTCCGAAACACGCAAGTGCGCAGACTCGGGTCCCAAGATGTCAGTGTCATATCGAAACACTGTCGGCTTCAGTTCTCTCCGATGGAAAAGAGCGAAGGGGCGTCGTCCATCTTTTTTTACAGTCTATGTTAAAATCATGTAGTGTGAACTAGGCTTTAATAGAAATAGCAGTCAAGATTCTGGAGAGCTGTGTGGATGTGTTTACAGGCACAAAATTAAAATAGCCTACGTTATTTTTATAGGTATAGTAAATATATACTTCGGTGCATGCACAAAAAAAGTATTATTTTGCTGTTTATTCTGGCAGCTTTGACTGGGTGGAAAAAAAAATTTCCCACCTGTTGTTCAGTAGTCAAGTGTACAGTGTTGTAGTACTCGAGACTCGGACTCGTCTCGGACTCGGTCTCGAGGCCATATTTTAATGGTCTTGGTCTTGTCATGGACTCGTGTCCATTTGGACTCGGAATTGACTCGTACTCTAACATTTTTTTTTTTAGGACTCTGAATTATTCCCGAGTTCACTCGAGTTCAATTCAAAATATTTTTCATGATTATTAATGCATGTTAATAAAATATTTCTTTAAATTGATTGACACGCCCAGTGATTGGTGATTTTCTAGTGCGCAACTGCGCATGACAAATTGTAATAAAATTACTTTTAACACCACCTACTATGTGGCCTTTTTACCCTAAACTGATCATATTTTTTAAACTCTAAGTAAATTCAGTCAAAAAAAAAAAAGGATTTCTCTAAGTAAATAAAAGTAAATTAGGTAATCAACCCTCACTGGTCTCGGTCTCGACTCGGACTCGACTCTCTTTGGACTCGGTCTTGACTCGGACTCGACTCTCTCTGGTCTCGGTCTCGACTCGGACTCGACCGTCTCTGGTCTCGGACTCGACCGTCTCTGGTCTCGGACTCGACTCTCTCTGGTCTCGGACTCGACTCTCTCTGGTCTCGGACTCGACTCGGACTCGACTCTCTCTGGTCTCGGTCTCGACTCGGACTCCACCGTCTCTGGTCTCGGTCTCGACTCGGACTCGACCGTCTCTGGTCTCGGACTCGACCGTCTCTGGTCTCGGACTCGACTCGGACTCGACCGTCTCTGGTCTCGGTCTCGACTCGGACTCGACTCTTTCTGGTCTCGGTCTCGACTCGGACTCGACTCTCTATGGTCTCGGTCTCGACTCGGACTCGACCGTCTCTGGTCTCGGTCTCGACTCGGACTCGACTCTTTCTGGTCTCGGTCTCGACTCGGACTCGACTCTCTATGGACTCGGTCTCGACTCGGACTCGACTCTCTATGGACTCGGTCTTGACTCGGACTCGACTCTCTATGGTCTCGGTGTCGACTCGGACTCGAGTGAGGTGGTCTCGACTACAACACTGCAAGTGTATTTATCATGTATGAAAGATATGCCGTCTGTGATTGAACACTCCATGAGAAAAAGACAAATAAACAGCACACGACACCGTTTTTGAGTAGTAAAATATTTTATAGAGCTTTTTAATGGATTCTGAAATTAGGCATTCACAAAGAATGAAATGACACACCTCTTAACTTCACTTTCTCCCCCATTATCTCTGCCTTAATATCGCTGTGCGTGTATAGTTGTTAGATCGTCTACATAAAAGCGTTAAGCATGTGGAATAAATGATTCGTTGAAACGTTTTCATAGTATAAAAGCTGGTGTTTTGACCCTCATTGCTCCAAAATGATGAATCAGTAACTGGCTTCCATTTCTTACCTGTAATTCTGTCTCTCTTTCTTTAATGTCGTCTGTCCTTATCGTCCTGTCTCCTGCTGTCACTGTGAATCAATCACTGACTGTTGTGAAGTTCAGGTAATAAATACTGGCTCAAAGGGTACATGAACCAACTAAAAGCCCCTTCTCCCCCTCTCGTGAGTTTGAGACATGAATTACCACCATGAATCTGAAAAAATGAAAGCAGAATAAACAAACTTCAAAGGTGCAGAAAGTGATGTTAGGCCTTTGGCTAAAAATGATTCACAGCAAGAGAGTGTACCTGTAATTCACTTATAAAGGAAATAATGACAGATTTTTCTTTTTTTAAAGGATGTTTTTTTTTTTAGGTGGAAAGTTTTTAATTCTCTCCATGGACTATAAATCTGAAATATCAAAGCAAGCAGCCTTTAAGCCCACAACATTAAAAAATTTGCCTTCTGTAAAAAATTACAGAAGATGCTTTAAAAAAAGATAATAAATAAGGGCTCCTCGTCAAGGAACGCATGTAGCGGATGATGTGCCTCTAAACGGGACCCGGAAGAGAAGAGGCTTGAGGTTGGTTGGAAAACCATCCTTGTTGACTAATGATGTCACGTCCTGCATGTAAAGTGTTCAGAGGAACCAGAAGCATTTCCTGCGGCTCTTCTTGACCGTCTGGAGGGCCTGTGGAGAGTCCTGCTGGCGTGGAGGAGGAAAGACCAGCTGCGGAGAGCTTTGCTCCGATTCCTGCTGCTCCGGAACCTTCCACGCTCGCGTCACCTGGCCCTCCTGAAGCCGGAAGTCGTGCTCCACGCTGGAAGACAAGGATATTTACATAGGCATTGATGGTTGCATGAAAAAACTTTAACGTCCACGCATAAAAAAGTTCTTTACACTGTAAAAAGGTTTTTAGACCGTAAAATGGTTCTGTTATAGATCTGTTCACTGAATGGTTCTTCTATGAAATCAATGCAAACCCCACCTTTTGGAGGCTTTATTTTTAAGAGCGGAAGTAGTTTTAGAATTTTGGTCCCGTGAAAAGTTCCTAGTTCCGAGTCATTTGGTTCATTCAACAAACGAATTGACTCGGAAAAAGATTCGTTCATTTTGATGAACGAGTTCAAACGGGAGAGTCACAAACACGCATCACAGTACAGAGCAAGGCGAGCATTTGAGCTTATAAAACTTAAACTTTGTTATTTATTTATTACATGAGCGATTGTTTCGCTTGATAAGACCCTTATTCATCATCTGGAATCGTTTAAAGCCCTTTGAACAGTTTGCAGTTTGCACTGAAACTGTCTTTTGGACCTTGAACCGTTTGGTTCCCATTGAAGTCCATTATATGGAGAAAATCCTGGAATGTTTTCAGCAAAAACCTTAATTTCTTTTCGACTAAAGAAAGAAAGACATGGACATCTTGGATGACACGGGGGTGAGTACATTATCAGCAAACATTTTTTTAAAAAGTGAACTACTCCTTTAAGAGAACAAATGCAAACCCCACCTTTTGGAGGCTTTATTTAAGAGCGCAAGTAGTTTTAGAATGTTGGTCCCGTGAAAGTTCCTAGTCGAATCTTTTTCCGAGTCATTTGGTTCATTCAACGATTTGTTCATTTTGATGAACAAGTTTGAACGGTAGAGTCACAAGCGTGCGTTACAGAACAGAGCAAAGCGAGTATTTGAGCTGATAAAACTTAAACTTTGTTATTTATTTATTAAATGAGCGATCGTTTCGCTTGATAAGACCCTTATTCATCATCTGGAATCGTTTAAAGCCCTTTGAACAGTTTGCAGTTTGCACTGAAACTGTCTTTTGGACCTTGAACCGTTTGGTTCCCATTGAAGTCCATTATATGGAGAAAAATCCTGTAATGTTTTCATCAAAAACCTTAATTTCTTTTCGACTGAAGAAAGAAAGACATGGACATCTTGGATGACATGGGAGTGAGTAAATTATCAGCAAACGTTTTTTTTAAAAGTGAACTAATCCTTTAAGAGAACGTGCATATGCTGTTACAGCGCTGTTTCTAAACATAAAACGTTGATGATCTCTGAAAAATGAAGTTGGCCTTCATTATATTTAAAAACAGAGCTTTGACATTCTTTAAAACATCCGACTTTGTCAAAGAAACGAGTAAACTATCACAGAATTGTCTTTTCCGTTAGAAATTTAGGGGAAAATGCCCTATAGCCTGCGGAAAAAGAAAGGCGCATATAAATGCATATGAACGTTTTGTCAGCAGCACAGATCCTGACAGCTGGGATTGTTGCTGATGATGCACTGGCCCAGATATCTGGCAAACGCTGATGTGGACATGAAGCAGCTTTCCCAGAGTACAGAGAGAACAACACGGCTATAACTCTTCATGCTAAATGTGACTAATGAGATCATTGTTCCTCTTATATATATTTATACGCTCTCAATTTATTGCAGAGAGAATTACCTTCTTCGAGTGGTACCTTAGTTCCCGTGTCAAGGCACTCACACTCACACACTTCGCCTACGAAATCCCCCAGAGAACGCCGATGTCAGACAGACAGGGAACACTATGTGCTTTCCGTAACAATAGCACTTTTAAACCTCTTCAAAAAATCCCTCTTACCTCGCAGTCAGTCTCTCTGCATCGGCTTAAAGACTAAAGGTCTCGTGTAGATGTTGTGTTCGCACAAAAAAGTCTTCGCACACACGTCAGGATTTATAAGAAACAAATGTGACACTCTTTTGTCTGGTGTTGCCGGTTTAACGGATCAAGTGACAAACTAAGGAATTGAAAATAATCGTTAGTCAAAAATTGCTAAAAGATTTATACTGGAATCAATAGAGTGCCGACGTAGACCAAAACGCGGAAGTGAGTTAGCATTTTAGCACTACCTCTCTAAATGGGATTTTTGAATGGGTTTTTGCTAAATCGCCTGAAATAAGGTCTGTGGTGAACAAAGCCTCTAAATATTTTCATGTTTTGATCTATGACATAAAACACACCAGTTATAACCAGCTTTATTGTGTCTGCTTGTGTTTTTTTTTAAATCTTTATATAGGCTTCAAAATGTATACATTTGGGATTAACTTGTAAAGATTATCTTGCTAGACAAAACGTGTAAGGGTCAAACACAGATCTTATTTTTTGCGATTTTCCAAAAGTCTATGGGGAAAATGCAGAGCTTTTCGACCCATGCGTCGCTAGCTTCCGAGTTGTCCTACAAAGTGACGTCATCACTTCGGCACTCTATTATAATTGGAAAATAATCCTAATAGGAATTTTCTTGTCGGCTATAAGAATAAAAGAGCAGCATGTTGTCACGATGCTCTCAAAGTTTCGATCTGCACTGAAAAAAATAATATGCTTTATCTAATCAATAAAATTGTGGCAACATATTACAAGCAATATTATTAATTAAATTGTACAAATTAGAATTAATTAGAATATTAATTTGATTAACTATTACTCAATTCTAATTTGTTCAATTTAATAAATAATATTGCTTGTAATCGGTTGCCACAATTTTATTGATTAGATAAAGCATATTCATTTTTACAGTGTGTTCAGTTTTTGAATATCAGGGCCGGCCCGAGGCATAAGTGAACTAAACGGCTTCTTTGGCTCCCCAATCGAGTCGAAAAATCGAAAAAAAAAATTCTGATGACTTAAGTGAGGTAAATGAATGAATAATTAAAGACAAGAAAATTCTGAAGAAAGAGACAAGAAAAATCAATATACCTCCCTACAACTGCTGCACGTCTGCCAGGGTTTAAAGGACAAGTTCGGTATTTTACAATTAAAGCCCTGCACTGTTAGACCTTACCAGGTTTTTTACAGTAAAATACTGGCAACACTGTTGGCAGTAATTTACTGTAAAAATGCACTAAAACTCAAGTTAACTAAAAAATACAACTTATTAGTTTTAGTGCATTTTTACAGTAAATTACTGGCAACAGTGTTGCCAGTATTTTACTGTAAAAAACCTGGTAAGGCCTAACAGTGTGTTTTAAGATCGTTTCTGATGAAATATAATAGTTAAGATTGTTTTTTAGACAGATGCTGCTGTCCCGAGAATTTTCAGTTTCTGTGGGTGCACCCCCACACCTTCACAATGGTTGCATAGGTGCACAGGAACAGTGTTGGGTAAGTTACTCTAAAAAAGTAATTAATTACTAGTTACTAATAGTGATGCACGATATATCGGCGAGCATATCGGTATCGGCCGATATATGTTCATTTTTAATGTTATCGTTATCGGCCTGGTAAGAAAATGTGGCCGTTATATTAAAGCCGGTAAATAATGTATTATTCCCTTCAGCTGAGACACTTGTTGAACACTGTTTATGTTTTTGAATTTCTTGAAATATGATTGAAATCTCTTCAAAATATGAAAATACAGTTCGGTACAACATGTGGAGTGCAAATCTGTCATATCGGATATACAACGCTATATAATGAGAACATCATTATAATTGTGCGCTTGGGAAATGGTTTAATTGTGAGACTTTTGTTTTTGTAATCAGGCTCTCAAAATTATACAAAAATTTGGATTTAAATTTATCGACCGATATATCGGTTACCGGCTTTCAAATATTAAGAATTATCGGTTATCGGTATCGGCCAAAATGTTCATATCGGTGCATCCCTAGTTACTAATTACCTCTTCAACAGTGTAATTAGATTACTGTACTAATTACTCTCTATAAAATGTATTTAATTACTTGTAATTACTAATTACTTTTAAAATCCCATATCAATCTCAACCAGCTGAATAATACAAGGACATGAATCTGTTTTAATTCTTTCAAATAAATACTATACAATTGCATGAATTATCCTTAAACTGGCCAAGGTGGAGAAGGTTAAATCATAAAAACATACTTTTTAGCATCAGACAATACATTTTGCTGTTTTATGTCTGATCTCATGACATTTCACACTTTTTTCATACATATTTTACAATAATTCATACGAAAAATTTGTACGAGTGCGATCGTACGATTTAGACACCTCAAAATGCATACGAATCGCTGTGAGATCGGATTGATCTATACACAGTATTTACCTCAATTACATCAGAAGTAACTGTAATTAAATTACAGATAAATGACGACTAATCCATTACTTTACATTTTCAAAGGAAAAGTAACTAAATTACAGTAGTTACACCCAACACTGCACAGGAACAATCCTTCATAAAATGCATAAAACTTTAGTTTACAAAGACGCGAAACTCACAGAGTAGTCTGGGGTGTTCGCTCATATGCTCACACAAAAATCGCTGGACTTCTCTGTGCATGCTCTGTGAGGTGGTGACCATAGACCTCCATTATATGACTGACAGACAACAACGGTTTGACCTAAAAATATCAAAATTGAAACTACTGCGGGAACAAAGACACCTACAGTACATCTTGGATGCCCTTGAGGTAAGCTAAAACATACCAAAAATGTATTTCAAAGTAAACTATGCCTTTAATTTTCTATTAATCGTCTAGTTACTAAATTTCATATTAAGAAAGTGGGTTCTAAAGCACTGTATACGTAGGTTAGCTTAATAAATGTGCAAACATGCCACATAGAATCCAATTATTTCAAATTGCATTCAAGTAATGAATTATCAGTATTTTTAAAACAAGGCCCCAGAAAAATAACAGAAACTTCAAACCATGCCGATGCTGATATCAAAACTTTTCTTCCATATGCAAATCTACGCTCCCGAACTTTTGATATGCATGGAAACAAAGTGAAGTTTTATGCATGAGGCTCAGGTCCAAAGAATCAAATCCTACGTATTTTCACCGACTAGCACTTCCAGCATTTTCTCCTACCAGATAAATCATTTCAGGAAAAAAAAAAAGAGCATCTGAGAAGGAGAGTAGAGCTCTGTCCCTCCCAGCAGTCCTAATTACCTCGCTTCTAGTCCTGAGAATGGATGGACTAGTGTCTGAACTCGATATTACTTCTTCTACCCCATTCCCTCACTAACGTCTTTCATTCACACATCTCGCCCCAATACGACGCTCTTAAGTGCGGCGCCTGATTCAGAGCCTCTATTTTAAGGATTTTAAGAAAAGTCTGCCTTTTTTCTATATGGGTGGGCTGAATTTAGTAAAGAAGCATTAACAAGATTTGTCCTAATTTAGAGCATCGTAAGCATCAGTGGGAGAAGCTCAGAGCTTCTACAGGATCTATAATCGGGGGCCTGTAAAGACATTAGCAGTCTTGAAGGGCGTTAAATAACTTTCCTGCATATTTATGAGCTGGTGGTGTCACATAGGGGTGATTGACATCTAAATTCCCTGGCACAGACATTACAAGCGGATTTAGTATTATGTCACCATCATGTCAGCCTGTCAAATATAGACGTCATGTGTCAGAAAAGACTTGTGCCGTGTACATCAAATGCTGAAAACGATTGCAAACATCAAAAATAAACCCAAAAACGATGAATAAAAAACTAGATGTTCAGAATAGCAAAGTTGCACGCTGCAAAAAAAGTGCAATTGTTACCTTGAACACGTAAAAAATTAGTTGTATTTAGGTTGATTCCATGATGTTAAATGACATATAAAATTTCATAAAACTGACTGTATGGGATACACTGATGAACTACTAAATGCATTGTAAATAAAAAAAAAAAACTTTGATTGAACTATATTTTCCAATGTTCATTTGACAACAACGCAACAATACGGTTTATCGTATTAAATACTTTTTACATATAATATTAGTAAACAGAAGGCACTATCCACCGATTGCAAACATCAAAAATAACCCAAAAACGATGAATAAAAAACTAGATGTTCAGAATAGCAAAGTTGCACGCTGCAAAAAAAGTGCAATTGAAGAGATATTTGAGAGATAACATAAAAAATTAGTTGTATTGAGGTTGATTCCATGATTTTAAATAATATATAAAATTTCATAAAACTGAATGTATGGGATACATTGATGAACTACTAAATGCATTGTAAATAAAATAAAAAAAACTTTGATTGAACTATATTTTCCAATGTACTTCATTTGACAATAACGCAACAATACTGTTTGATACTTTATCGTATTAAATACTTTTTACATATAATATTAGTAAACAGAAGGCACTATCCACCGATTGCAAACATCAAAAATAACCCAAAAACGATGAATAAAAAACTAGATGTTCAGAATAGCAAAGTTGCACGCTGCAAAAAAAGTGCAATTGAAGAGATATTTGAGAGATAACATAAAAAAATTAGTTGTATTTAGGTTGATTCCATGATTTTAAATAATATATAAAATTTCATAAAACTGAATGTATGGGATACATTGATGAAGTACTAAATGCATTGTAAATAAAAAAAATAAACTTTGATTGAACTATATTTTTACAATGTACTTCATTTGACAATAACGCAACAATACTGTTTGATACTTTATCGTATTAAATACTTTTTACATATAATATTAGTAAACAGAAGGCACTATCCACTGATTGCAAACATCAAAAATAACCCAAAAACGATGAATAAAAAACTAGATGTTCAGAATAGCAAAGTTGCACACTGCAAAAAAGTGCAATTGAAGAGATATTTGAGAGATAACATAAAAAATTAGTTGTATTTAGGTTGATTCCATGATTTTAAATAATATATAAAATTTCATAAAACTGAATGTATGGGATACATTGATGAACTACTAAATGCATTGTAAATTAAAAAAAAAAAACTTTGATTGAACTATATTTTCCAATGTACTTAATTTGTCAACAACAACGACAAATACTTTATCGTATTAAATACTTTTTACATATAATATTAGTAAACAGAAGGCACTATCCACCTTTTTATTTTTATAAAAGCGGGCGAAGAACTCGAATATGCGAAGTTTCAGTCGTAATTCAGTTCAATTCTGTTATTTTACCTGTCCCGAATCAGTCCGTAATGGTGCTTAATATTACAAACTGGTATGTTTTAATTCATTCTCATAGTCAGAAACATACTTGTGTGTTTACTTTACCATTTACTGAACTTTGTAATTCCTCTAGTTATTTATATATACACAAATATCCGTATTTGCAAAATAAAGGGGGTGCTTATAGTATTCCAATCTGAACATGGTTATTATGAGACAATCCTAAAGTGTAAATGGAGAGTTACAAATAAGCACAGGGTAGGATTTCTGAGAGGATGAGCAGATAATGAAAGAGTTTCTTGGGGCCTGATGGAGTGTGGATTTGATTCCTTGGCAGAATTGGCGGATGTCTTGAAGATGGAAAGTGGATCACGACGTGAGACTGGAAAGGGTGGAGTGAGACTGTCAGACTGTGAGAGAGATTGGACATTGTAATTATGGTTTAGGAAGACACCTCTGCAAGGACAACCAATAACTCAGCTGCATTGTTGGGCGTTATCGAGATGAGCAACGATTGTGCTTTACATTGCAAAGGTGCTCAAAAAAGTTTGTTTTATTTTATTCAGTCACCTCTAGAGTTTCAGAGAAGATGTCCCTATAAATAACTAATAAATACTCGACGCTGATAACCTTGCGCTCGATGCAAATCTAAAAGGGGTTGGTCTGACTCTGAAGTAGCTTCATTCTTCATAGATGTGGTTTGGACGTAACGGGAAACAAACCAATAAGAGCGTCATATCACATTCCCTTTAAGAGCGTGATGAACGAGGTGCGCTTGTTCCATGGAGCGATACTATTATAACGGTGCATTTACCAGACGCACTTCACAATCGGTTCACAGCCGAGGAGATAAGGGCCGTAAAAGAAAGAGAAGTGACATTGGGGACGGGACAAACACAGCCAAATTAGCTTCAGTTAAACATGCATGTAATAATTTGGGTAAATGTGTAAGCTTTATGCCTATTTTTTTTCCATAGTCACGAACACAACAATGATTTCCCTCGTGTTTTAATAGTTTTCCTTATAATAATGTATCATTTGCAAAAAGTAAAATGCATCTGTGTAGAATAGATGAGAGAATCATGTCAAACTCAGTTCCTGGAGGGCCACAACCCTAAGATAAAGGTCTTATCTAGGGATGTACGATATATTGGACACCATATCGGTATCGGCCGATATCGGTTCAATTTAATGTTACTGATATCGGCCAGATAAGTCAAGTCAAGTCAAGTCACATTTATTAGCGCTTTTCACAATACAGATTGTATCAATAGTGATAACATAAAAGTAGTACAACACAGATCAATAATATTGTTAAATATTAAATAATTTATATTATTATATTAGATAAGAAAATGTCTTAAAGACAATACATAACGTATTATTTCCACTGATCAACATGATGGTTTTGAATTGCTTGAAATATGATTGGAATCACTTTAAAAAAGTAAAAATACAGTTCCCTGCAACAGTTGAGTCGGTCATATCGGCTCCGTAAAATTATAATAAGAACATTATTATTTCTTGGCACATTATTATAAATGGTGAGACTTTTGTTTTTGTAATTAGGCTCTGAAAAATTGCATTAAAATATGGATTTAGATTTACCTGCCAATATATCGGTTATCGGTTTACAAATATAAAGAATGATCGGTGATCGGTATCGGACAAAATTTTCATATCGGTGCATCCCTAGTCTTATCCGCTGCGCCATCACCACCCCCATTATAATCTCATGTTAGTGAATATGTGTTTATACTCGGAAAGCACTTTCATAGCACTTTTACTATTTCATACAGTACACTACCAAAACTTTAATAGGAAAATTTTGAATTTTAATGCTCTTTTTAAAAAAAAGACTTAATTTATTTAATCAAAAATACTGCAAAAACAGTAATACTGTGAAATATTATTACAATTTAAAATAACTTTTTTTTATTTGAGTATAATGTATTTTAAAATGTAATTTATTTCAACATCATTACTCCAGTTGCAGTGTCACATGATCCTTCAGAAATCATTCCAATATGCTGAGTTGTATAGAATGTATATGCTGCGTTCTATTATACCCAACGAACCGACTCGGACCTCAGATTTGACGTCACGTCCACACTTCAAGCGTTCTTTATGTTTTGCGTGTCCGAGTCGGAGAAAGCTGTTGTAATGGTAGCACTGGCCGAGTACCAGGCACTTACATTAAAATAAAAATATTATGACTACACCTTATCAAAACGCAGCCATTTGAACTTTAAGAAGGTTCACTTTATTTAAAGTTTTTCATGTTAATCTTCTGTTAGCAATGCTAGCAACGTTAGTAATTGCACTCACAACTACCGATTCCCATACTTACAGGGGACGCAGTAATACGAGTCATTATAATCGTCATTTAAAATACCAAAGCGGTTCAAAAACGATGAAAACAATTCATTCTTACAAGTCACAGGGCGCAGCCATCTTGAATTCCGAAACGGAATTCTTGCTCGGCGTCCTCACGGTTGTCCGACGTCTGAGAGGAGAAATCCGAGGAAAGGGGGCGTGTTGCTAGGCAACGTCTGTCGTCCGATTTGGCTCTCTGAGACGGATGAATAATAGAACGCACCAATAGTCTTATGTATAGACTTCGCGAGTGACTAACTACTGTACATTTGTCGCACAGTCTAATCTACTGTATGGCAAACGTGACTTGATTAAACTTGACCTTCCGTCCCCAGTGTGACAAATAATTTATCAGGCTGTAAAGATGCAAAACAAAGAAGAAAAATTAATGTATTTCCAAGGTGATTGGAAATCTAAACAAAGACTGTGTATGCGTGTGTGTTTGTTTTCTTGGCATGAATGCATAGTTTACATGTGAGTTACAGCCACAGCGTCTGATTAGCGGTAATCTCTCATGCTAATCTGTAAGTGAACGTTCACATTTATCTGCAGATTTATGATTGTATTTACAACACAGCTTGAATTCAGAACAAGTGCCTGGCAGACAAGATTTACACTGTTTTCTGCTGATACCGTGATTCGCTCAGGCAAACGACAGTGTGTTTGATCAGCCCGGCTGTGCAGCGATTCCAATGACGCTAAACCAATGCAAGCAACGCCTCCTGTTTAACCACTCAAACGTCATGAGTCATGTCCAGTTTGCATCGGTGGCGGTCACGTTGGCCGCCTATCTGGGCTTTCGGAGTTGATTTGTAAACTCTGCAATCAGGCCGAAGAGCTGTTTATCAAGACAAACTCTGCCGCTTTGAAATGGAAATCTGCAAATCTGTTCACGTCACTCTTATCTGATGGAAAGGAGCATTCATTTGCACTTGAAAGGGCCATTTGATTTCAAGGTTGTAAACTTGTGTGTATGAGTATGTGTGGACAGAGGTGTGCGTGTGTCCCAGCTGAGTAAAGGCGAAGCCATACAGCATGAAAATGCCAAGTGTACCCATGGGGACGCCCCTGCCCGCACTAAAACAAGCCCTTTCTTTATTTGTCGGCACACAATAGGCTCTATGCACGAACCCTGCTGACGTGTGTCTGAAAGAATCTCAGTCAGCTTCTTTACGCAACATGACATCATGACTTTTGCGTAAACATACACGCCAATTTCGAGTCAAGTGGCGTGTTATCTCGACGCATTTTGAGCTATCCGCGTGTATGTCTACACCATTAACGTCCGCATCATTCTGTACACGCCGTCAAATGTCCGAGCAGAACAAAGCAAAATGTAGATCTACATCTGGGGAGCTATGTTTTTCTTTCCTACACTGTAAAAAATGATCGTGATTTTAACAGTAAAAGACTGTAAAAATGCTACATTGAAAAACTGTTAATTGGTTAACAGAACCTTTCCGTACTATATACGGTAAATAACTGTGAAAGATCTTATGGTAAATTTCATGTAATTTTACTGTAAAATACTGTTAAATTTACAGTTTTTAAAGTGAAAATGAACAACTCATCGTATAATTTACAGTGAAAAAACGTAAATTGACATTCCCACACTTGATGTATTTTTGCTGAAATAACTTGTTTCTTCATAGTTTGCTTAGTCTTTTTCTAATCAGTTAGGTACATTAGGGTTTTATGTGACATTTAATGTTGTTAAATTAATGTTTATTGCCTTTTTAAAATTTCATGTGTGTTACCATGATGGTGTTTAATGTTTGAGTGAATGACACTGTTGCCGCTTCTATATGTTAATTAGGGCTGAACGATTTTGGAAAATAATCTAATTGCGATTTTTTTAACCAATATTGCGATTGCGATTTAATATGTGATTTAAATAAAAAAGTTATTTACCTTCTGTATTAGTCGACAAAGACAAGCAATAAATCATTGTACAGAAGAGATGGGAATCTTTAGATAGCTCATGATCCGATCTACTTTTTTTCTTATTAATTAATCTTAATAACTCTTAAAATATGTATTTAATTACATGTGTAAAAACACATACTTTAAAAAAATAAATATAATTTTTTTTTAATTAAACCAATTAATTAAATAGGCTATATAAAATAATATAGCTTCAAAATATAAAAGCTAGTAAATAAAGAGAAACAACAACAAAAAAAAACATTACAAGCAATAAACAAAGAGTGGTCTCAGTATTTAAAAGTAGGCTGTCTGAATGTTTTTCATTCAAGAGCTGGAGTGATTTCCCCTCAGTTTAGATACGATAAGCTGCATTCACACTAATGCATATATCTCTTTTGAAATTGTAAATGTGGTTTGTCCTGTTGGTTTAAGATATAACTGACCGTGTTTACATTAATTTCGCATCATAAAAGCATTTTGACATACAAGTACATTTATTACCAATGAGTCGCTCACGGCCGCATGCACGAGCGCTCTTCACAAAGCACGCGTTGGTATTTTAAAATGAAAGCAGCCTTCTCAGTGATTTTCATGGTTTTAATATATAAGCCAACTGCATTCCAAAAGACATAAATAATGCCTCTGTGAAGCATTTGTAAAGAAAATTCCCGCGGGAGAGAACGCGCACTGCAAGTGTAACGTTATAACATCAAGCAAAGCGGCAAAATGTTCAATGAAGCCCGCGAATGTCCTTGCAATTCGGTTCAATCCCGAACTTTATGAAATAACGTTACTATGTTTTGTAAGGTTCGAGCGGTGTCGTGTGTGTGAGTGAGGAAGAGAGAGAGCGAGAAAATAGAAGCAAGCAGATTCAGAACACGGTTCGTTTCTAAAGCACGCGCAGCATCACGCATCTGTGTTTAAAAACTAAGCTCAGACTCGATTCTGAAATTCTCTGAATCGATCCAGAATTGTTGAGGAGAGAATAAATAACACAATATCACATACATTAAACACAAACTGTTCTTTTCTGAACGCCAGAACGCGTAGCGTGGCAAGTTGATGCTTTATCTTGCAGACTGCTTTTCTCTCGCGTGTCACGTGACCAGTGTAATCGCAGCTCTTGCGATTACAAAATCGCGTTTCATCATATCGCGATTTTATCGCAAATGCAATTAATCGTTCAGCCCTAATGTTAATATTAAGTTTCTTGTGAAAGAGCTACATGTGATGAGTTTCCATATATCATGTGACTCTTATTACTGCTGTGATTGATGGATGTCACTTTATTACAATGGTATAAAACAGATATTAACACTTCAAATGGTCGATAATTTAACAGTATATCAGATAATTAAATATGGTTTATTTCCGTAAATTTTAAGTTAAGCCTGTAAAATCTTATTACTGTAAATTCTTGCTACCGTATTTTATACGGTAAATTTCTGGCAACCACAGCTGCCGGTATTTTACTGTAAATTGAACACGTTTTTTTTTTACAGTGTAGGATGGTAAGGGAACAGTCATAAATGCTATTAACCCCAGTGACGGGGTTGAGGTAAGTCATATATTTATATATGAAGAGTTCAGATGCAAAAGCCTCTAAATGCCATTTGAAATTTTCTTCTTTAATGATGATTTTTATCAAGCTTGTATATTTAAGTTCAGTAATTTCACTTAAATGGCAATGATAATTACCTATTAATTGTTATTTAAGTGAAATTACTGAACTTAAATATACAAGTTTGATAAAAATCATCATTAAAGAAGAAAATTTCAAATGGCATTTAGAGGCTTTTGCATCTGAACTCTTCATATACAGTAATAACGTTAAGTCAACGGCGTTCATAAACACGCTGAAAAGCGATTATGCGTCTTGATAGCACGCCAAAAATGGAAATACGAATTGGTGTGTCATACACGCGCTACTTCATGAGATCAGTCTGCGGAAGCACGTTCTGCAGGCCAAGTGTATAGCGGCAAAACTTTAATAAAATCCGTTTTCTCAGAAACGGAGACAACGATTTTAGAAACGCTGAATCGCTAGTCGAATTTCGTACGATATGAGAGAATACTAACCCTCAAAGTTGTTGATGTAGCTCGAAATATATCATTTAAATAACTTCTCTTCTTGTGTGACAGCTAACTGCCTCACAGTGTTAACATCATTCACGTTAACCATCATTCACATAACCAAAACTAGTCTACTTATTCATCGTTAAAGAGGAAGTGTGTGTTTTTTTGTCTTTTAGAATACACATATTCCATCTTAATATACAGATACTATAAATAAGTCATTCTCAAATTTCTCCTTAGCACAATTAAGGACTATCTATGTGAAAATTATGTTATTGAACATGCTCTCTAAAAAAGATGGATATATAGTATATCCACCTTTTTCCACATACGTACAGTATACTCATGTAAAGCAATATATACTGTATAACAAATACCAAATCTAATTTACAATACAAAATGCAACTATCACCCAGCTCTTTGTATTTATATATACGTATTTATATTCAACTTTATCCGCATACTTGCATAGGCTGATGTATACTACATGGCATCTTAAAGGTAGTGTCCATCCTGTCCCCACCCAGCTGTCACTGGGGCTATACCTTTTCAAAAGGTAAACTATTGTCCATTTTAGGTGCTAATATGTACATTTAGGTGCTAATATATAGATTTTGGTGTTAATATGTAAATTTAGGTGCTAATATGTACATTTTAGGTGCTATTATGTACACTTTAGGTGCTAATATGTACCATTAAGTTATCAATATGCACTCTTTGGGTACAAAAGCATACCTTTTGAAAAGGTACAGCCCCAGTGACAGCTTTTGGACCTTTTTTTCCCGAGAGTGTATAGGCAATTTCAGAGAGGCTAGCAATAGCATGAGATCCCACCCTTCCTTCAGAGCGTCTCCAAAACACATGAACGCACACAGCAGAGTCTGCAAAGCGTCACGAGAGATGGGGATAAATTACCTCATGCCTCAAAGCATATAAAATTATAATAATAATGAACGTAAACAACTTACAGAGCTCTTAATTGTACCACCTGACTGCTGCAGATTCATTTTGGCGTTGATATGCAGTGATTGGTTTTTGCAACATTTTTTGGTCCTGAGACTTCCACAGAAGATGTACATTTTTTAATATTTAGACCACTTCTGTTATTAATTGTGTTTATAAAACAAATGGACTACCTTAACTTTAACTGATTGATTGCTTGTATCAATGTAAACTATATTATCTGCTAAATGCAACTATAAAGCATGAAGTTAATAACATATTATAAACATTAACATCATGATTTTTTGTAAACCAGATTTGAAACGACGTGTATTGCTGAACAGTGCTATACAAATAAACTTGACTTGAATTTTATTTGTGCAATTCCATATCAGTCACAGAAATTGCACTTCACCTTTTAAATTTGCATGTCTGCAACTCCACCAATAACAGCAAGCAATGCAGACTAATTTTGTTTGTACTCCATTTTGTCAATATGACAACAATAGGGTGAATAAATGAATTATGCATTACAATAACGTAATAAAAGATGCTCCCTTTCATTCAGCCGACACATTTTCAGCAAGTTCATTCAGAGCATGAGCATTCACTAATTTCACTAATTGAACTATTCCTTTAAAAAACGAGAAGACATTTTGAATCAAAACACCGCCGGTACATGCTCGACCACACTATGGGTAACCAGTACTCCCACGAGGGCTTCCAGTTACCCACCCAGATCTTTAACTGCATTGTAATTAGTGGCTACAAATGCTGCACAACAGCACATTAAAGTGCAGCGGTGCCTTCTCTTTAACTCATGTATGTTGTTTGCTGTGAGGATCGTCCCTGCGCGCTCACACCGCTTTGATCACCGCCCATATCATACGAGCAGTTTATATGATCTCTTTTATGTGAGAAGCTTTGTGAACCTCTGTGAGGTTTAATGAGATATGTATGAAATATGGGAGAACATGTCATCCCTGCTTGTGTAATGGCTTATAGTGTTATTGCTCACCTTCATGTTTTTATAATGACTGAAGCTCTAAGCACTCAGAGACAACGAGCCCTTGAGAATATTTGAGACGGAAAATCCCGTGCATAAAACGCAACAAAGATTCAGTTCGAGTACAGATGGGGAAAAGAGAAAAACAATCATATTGCATGCATAAAAAGGCACAAATATGTGTCTTTAGTGATTCTGTGATCTCTCTTCACATTTGCTGTAAACTGCGACTGTATAGCTGAGGTTGTTTCACAACTTTGTTATTTGAAATGCTCTTCTCTCTAGTCAGCGGCAGACTCGCTCACAGGCGACATAAAGAGGCGATGTTCGGCATGCAGCTGTCACAGTGCACTTCATTTCTCTCTCATCCATACGCTCTCAGTTCCAGAGGAATCAGAATAAAGCAGCCAAAAACACCAACGTTACTGTATCCTGACAAACTGACGGCGTTTAAATGCTTAAAGGGATACTTCACCTCTGGAAAGATGAAAGTGTATTTAAAATGGGTCTTTATGTAGAAGAAATGTGAATGTGGAGCTTTCTAGACTGAGAAAAGCCACAAAATGTGTTTTTGGCTTGTGTGGATGAAAGACAACAACTCCCAGAATGCACTTGCTTCGCTGCCCTAGGAGGCCACGCCCACCGGTAACAGAGCGCAGTTGTTAAACAACAAGTCTAGGCTACTAGTGAGTCTCATGATGAGTCTGCCCGAAAATGTGTTTCGAGATCGCCCAAAATGTCCGGGATTGGGCTTTTGATTTCGACAGTCACCGTTCATCATGTTTCCTGTGGCGAGCGGGACGAGTGAGGGCCGCGGGAGAACGGCGCGAGTAGGGCTGTCAACTTTTGTCGTTTAGTCGACTAATCAGTCGATGTCGTCTTGGTCGACTGACATTCTTATTGGTCGACCAGTTACATTTTTTTTTAAATTTTATTTTTACCAATAGAAAGAATTTTTTTAATGATTTACTCCTTGATATTTATTCCTTTATAAACAATTATGTATTACTATATTCTAAATATAATTAGCCTTTTTTTATCCCCAACTTTAAGGCTATTTTGTAACAGCGCCACAGTTTTAGCACACACACATAGAGCACTCGGGAACGCGCCTGTGAGGGATTATTCATTCAGTTAGAACGCTGCTTGTTTTGGCTTTAGTCGACAAAATGTCCAAGAAATCTAAATCTTTTGTCTGGCTGCATTGTAAAACAAAGACGACAAGACTGTGGAGGGAGGCGACCTCGTTGCTCCATTATGAGCCCGCTCACCGCGTGCCTATATTTGAAATCGAACTTGAGCGCACAAAAGACGTGAGCAGCCCTTTTAACGGCTTTATAATTAGGGTTGGGTATCGTTTGAATTTGAACGATTCTGATTCCGATTCCTTGTTTCGATTCCGGTTCCTAACGATTCTCGATTTCGATTCTTTTAAGAGGCGGGGTCAAAAAAGTTTAGCCAACCTTGCTAACTTGTCACAAATGCATTTTGCCGAGATTTCGTTAATTTTTAGAAAAGTGAAGCCACACTTTGGACCGCCGACGTAAGCTACTCATGTTCGACTCGCGCGGTTATGCCAACACTTCCGGTAGACGCTTCTTCGTTGGTGTTGTTCAGCGGTTTCTTCTTCCGCTCGGCGGACTGTGAATATCGAAACTAGGAATTGAAATTTTAACTTTTCAACGATTCCGGGAAAAACGAAACGTTAGTCTCGGTTCCAATCGATACTCGATTCTCGATACCCAACCCTATTTATAATGCGGACTCAATAGATTGTGTAAGGGTTAATGCCCGACGAGGTGTCCATTGTCAGGTTTTAATGGACGACGGCGAGGCGTGAACCGGCCGACGCGCAGCGGAGGACGGTTGCCTCCGCCGAAGTCCATTAAAAACTGACAATGGACACCTCGAAGGGCATTAACCCGCTTATACCATGGTCACTTGCCAAATAAAACATTTTTAAAACATTAGCTGCTAGTTTATATTTTAATTAGGCTAAATCAAGTTTTTACAAATAATAACTCGCCTGGTTTATTTAGCAACCAGAGATATTTATAGTCCGCTCAGCTTGTAGAACCCTTCAGGTTCAAAAATGCATTTTTTGTTTTTCATGAAACACAAAGGTAAGCATAGTTATTTATTTTTTTTAATTACACATAAAACAATTAATCAAACAGGCTTCTTAGGCTTGAAACGCTGTACTCTCCTCCTGCCTTGGTTGTCTGGACTGCTGCGTAAAACTCCCGCAGGGTCTCATTCAGAGCAGCAGCGGTGTAATTTTCTTTGCGACGTTTCTCCATTTTATTTACATTTTTATTTCTTCAGCAGCATCCCAGTCGTCAAAGTTGTCATATTCTCCATAAATGTTAAAAGAAATAACGAAGTCGCTCATTGTTGTATTAGTAGGCTATATGTAATATCTAACTAACGTTAGCTGTTTGTTTTGATAGAGCAAATTGTTAACGGATACTTTGACGTTTGACTGCCTGTTGCTATGGTTACTCACAGCTGTTGTGGGCAGCGCATTTATTTAGTCATTTCGAATGGTAAACAGGCAGTTTCACCAGAACTACTTTACTAGGTGTCCTCTATCACTTTTTAACGGACACCCTGCAGCCAATCAGAATCGAGTATTCACCCAGACCATGGTATAAGTTTTCTTAATATGTTTTTCGTTTTTATTTGTACACTTTACGCATTTGAAAATAGCCTAAATAATGCAACAAAACGAAAATAAACGTTTATGCCTTCCAAAATACAGCCTATTATTCTGATTGTTTTTTAGGCTATTTGGGTTTTTTGTGTGTTTGTTTAAAACACCTGGATCGGGAATTTTCTTAGCAATGTTAAAACGCACATCAACCGATCACATGTTTAGCGTTCATGTAAACACTACATTCAGATTCACTCCGATCGGACATGTCAGGGAAAAAGAGGACGGTAACCCTAATCCGCTTTCTCCACAGAACAAGAGCCTGCTAGCTTAGCTTCCAAAACAAGATGGCCGACACTATGTGTTCATTCTGTGAGTGAGATCGCCCTCTGTGGGCGAGTTGAGGACATGCAGGACAGACCCGACTACTGACTGTAGTCTTTAGCCTCTCTGGCCAAAAAATCCACAGATGACACAAAATGACGATTTTTGCGTCATTGGAGGATATTTTCCAGACAAAAAATACATAAATCTCTCGTCTCAGGGGGATATGAGGCATGGTAATTTGAAAATACTACAGGTTTTCTACTAATACAAAGCTTAATGTTAAATCCTGAAGTATCCCTTTAAGTTGTCAGTCGGGCAAGATATGCACCCCTTGGACTACAATATTCTTTCTAAATAATATTATATAAATATTATGTTTAAAGACTGGACTCAAGACTCAAAAGGAGTCCCTTTCTCGCTTTGAGTCGCATTTCCGCACATCATTGCTCAGCACAAACTCTCTTTACAATTATATTTACCAGCGTGTGCAATCTGAGGTTTGCAGTGGCGTAAGCAAAACATCACAAGTTCCAGTTGAAATGTCAGCAGCACTCAAGAGTTTAGACTGAAACTGATGATAGCACAACAATAGTCACACAAAAAAATCTCATTAAAAGTATGACAGCCGTCAAATGTTACAAAACACACTGAATAAGTAATAAGTCGTGATTATTGCACAGGAAAAAAGTGAGCAGTTCTTCTCAATAATATCTAGTTTATTTGCCACTAAGTGCCTAAAAACAAAACTCTGAAAAGCTCTGAAATTACCAGTAATTTGTCAACTTTGGCAAACCCAGTGATTACCGACTTTGTGAATTTTATAAGTGCTTTCCAGTTTTGATTGCAAAATGCATTAGAAGATCATTTGCAATCTGTGCTTGTGTCTCAGTCCATCACAGCTCACACTCTATATATTTCACCATGTATTCATGTGCAATACTGTGACCTTGCTAAAAACATTTCCCCATCAACACCAAAGTTTCCCCTACCATTGTTTTACCCCCCCCAGACGACGAAATCCAGTCATAAAAAAAGTTTCTGTATATTTTCGAGGAATAAATAGAAAGCGGTTCAGTACACTTGAAATAAAAATCGCGATATAGACTAGTGTGTGTGAATATTAAACCACAAATACTATCTATCTAAATACGAATCCTGTTCGTATGACTCGTATGTTCCGTGTGAATGAATAGTGTAGCCCAGAGCCGTTAAATATGAATATGTTTTTCAACGGCTCTCGCGCAGTTTTATTTACCACACACACACATACACTGAAGACACACGTTTGACGCTTGCGCTGTTTTTTTGCTTATATGAAGACAGAAATGATTGAATTTCCTCTCCAGGCTCTAGATCCACTTTGAAAGTCACTTCGTGATCATTTAACCGCTTCATTTGTGAAACAATCATCATGGCGATCATGACAAACACACAGAAACTCCAAAGGGCTTCACGGCAACCCGTCAAAATAAAAGTTCGGTTTAACTTGACAGAAATATATTACTGTTGTACAGTAGAAATAGAAAATGTCCAGATGTAATAATACATTAACACATATACGAATAAATTATGATTTAAAAAAAACAAAAAACAGAATTTAAGGAATAATCCATGTTTTAATTTTAACAGTAAAGCATTGTGCAGCACATTATTTGACAAAAAGTTTATGATAAAATTAGTGTTTTATGGCTTAATTTTATTACCAGCAAAAACACAGAATTAGTGTGAATTTTTTCATATATCTATACATTTAAAAAAAATAATAATACATGATTTGAATTATTATACATTCTTTTTGATGTTTAATAATAAAAGAAAATTACATGAACACTGAAAACACTGGAAACACTGAACACTAAGATGAAACGCTCCCCTGCACAATGGCTGATTGAACAGAAAGCCAGCATCGCAATACTCGCTATCACACCGATGTCAATTTCATACACACGACCTGAACATCACGGCATGCCACTGTGCGCTTCTGTCATAGCAGACTGAGTCAGGAAATGAAATGAGACACTTGTTTCGCAGACGTCCCTCTCGTGTTTGCAGAACAGGTTAATGCGTTCTGCTTTGATAGACCTCCACAAAGGTTTATTTAAATATGGCTTTTCCAATAAAAATCACACAGGATTTTCCCCGGGCTTAGAGTAATGAAGTCTCAAGCACTCGTGTTTATACTGGTCATCTTGTTACTGTGAGCTGATTGAATTGTGGAGGTACTCGGCTCAAAGCGACTGCAGTGTTTTATTGTCAATGGACGTTTATGCATGTTTAAGCATTCTGAAATAAATCTGAGTTAGCTGAACAAGCTTCTAAAAGGGAAGGAAAACAACGCTGAAGGGCTCTTTTTTTCACAAATGACTGTAATCGTATGAAATTCTCACCCTAAAGGCTGAAAAAATATTCTTAAAGCAAATAAATAATCTCTTAATGGCATTCGAGACGGGTGAATCTGTAAAGATATGGATCATATATCACCCAAAAATATCATTATATTTTGTGAAAACATTTTTTTTTAAACAAATTTTGCATTATGAGATTATATTCGTGATAATTTATCACATCATTATTTACTCTCTACACAGTTCTCAATAGACAACAACAATGTGGAGATAAATATATATTCTCATTACTGTAGTGCAAAAGAAGATATTTTTTACATTACAATAAGTAATAATCTTATTTTAACTTTACATTACCATTTATACATAAATATACATTTTCTTGTGAAAAGTGGGACATTTATAATTATAGATATGAAACAGTGTCAATCGCTAGTTGGCCGGTAACATGTTTATTAGGGGTGTAACGATGCCCTCATGTCACGATTCGATACATATCACGATACTGAACTCATGATACGATATTGTGATACTCCAAGACATATGGTAAAAGGTTAATAAAAAATGTACTGTTGATTAAAATGCTAAATTTGATATTACATTGTGGGTTTAAATGAATAGGCTTGTAACCCAAGGACAATCATGGTGACACCAGAATAACAATATTCGAATATGCTTGCACTCTGTCACAAAATAATGTCGGACATTTTTTACTGGTAACATCAGTCATTTGGCATTATCAGGACCCATAATAATCCCCCATTGTATTATTATACATTATAATCAACATTATATATAGTAGTTCAATGTAGTACTGACACTAAAACTCTGTAAACTTGAATTTTTTCTCACAGTAATTTAAAATTTTTTTTTCATATTGTCACAGTTTTGTATTGCGATATATTGTGGCACGATATATTGTTACACCCCTAATGTTTATGAATTCTAACACCGCAAAATTGTGAGAACATGAACATGAACAAATGTTAAAGCCTTTCTAATTTAAATATTCAAACTCAAGAAAAATCATTACTGGTAAACATCCGAAGCAACATCCGTCTCAGACATCACGTGAATATTGTTCTCTTTTACGTCTTCTTGTGCTTGAACAGACATACAAACAAAATGATGTCAAAATGCCCATCTTGGCAAATATTCCTGTAAACATAGTCAGTTATGTCTTAACTGAACGCAAACAGTTGAGAAATAAAACATGTGTAACAGTATATTGGATCCGTGCATTCAGTCGGCAAGTGACGGCAGCCTAATATTCCTGCAGCTGTCTGTGTTTTTAAAGTTAATCAAACAAGAAAAGACAAAGAACAAACTCTGCACTGTAAAAAGTGATTGTGATTTTAACAGTAAAAGACTGTAAAAATGCTACAGTGAAAAACTGTTAATTGGTTAACAGAAAGTTTCCTTACTATATATGGTAAATAACTGTGATATATGTAATGGTACATTTAATGTAATTTTACTGTAAAATACTGTTAAATTTACAGTTTTTGGAAGTGAAAAAGAAGAATTCATTGTATAATTTACAGTGAAAAAATGTAAATTGACTTTCCCACAATTTCCTGCGTGACACTTCACATTTAATGTATTGTAACTGTTTATTCATAATTTTCTTAGTTTTTTTCTTATCAGTTATGTTCATTAGGGTTTTATGTTACATTTAACGTTGTTAAATTAATTCTTATTTCATTTTTTAAATTTCAACATGTTACCATGATGGTGTTTAATGTTTGTGTGAGTGACACTGTGCAGCTTCTATATAGTATGAACTCTCTTGTGAAAGAGCTGATAATGATGAGCTTTGATTGGTCATTTGACTCTCATTACGGCTGTGATTGATGGCTGTCGGTGTTTTGCAATTGAAAAAAACAGATTAATACTTAAAAATGGCAGTAAATGAACATTATATCAAATAACGAATTACGGTTTATTGCTGTAAAATTAAATACGGTCAAAGTCTGTAAAACCTAAAATGTTGCTACCGTACTTTTACCAGGAAAACTCTGATAACCACAGCTGCCGGAGTTTTCCCGTAAATTTAACAGACTTTTAATTTACAGTGTGTCATTTATCTTGACTAAATAACTTTTGTAACTTTAATAAGTATTAATTAATCTGTTCTGGTTAAAAATATTTATGGCCAGTCAATTTTATTAAGACGCCGGCCACTGGCAGCTGTGGCAAAAAAATAAAACAAAAATACAGTGATCACAGACAACAGGACGTGCACACAGCAACATTTGTGTGAGCAGATGCTTGTCTATCATCGCCGAACATCTTGCTTGTTTTTAATTTGTACCTGAGTATGTGGAAATTGTTCAGTGCATCGCTAGCTCAAATGTTTGCCAACATAATGCACAATTACAAACCACCATAATGTAGTGTATTTTAACTCTCGCCTGAATTATGCTTCATATTCCACTTGAACTAGTTTGGGGTTCAGGACACAGGTTGCACAGTGAATATCAAATGGCAACAATCATAGACTATAATATTATACAGCCAACCGTACAACTTATGAAATAAGTACATACTGTATATAAAAGTCCTGCTTAGATTATTTAGTAGAAATATTGTAGAAAATATCAGTAAATCCAGTTCAATGATCATGAAGATGAAGGAGGTTTTTACTGGTTATACTGTGAAGGATTGAGGTCGTGTCTAGTGTCCTATTAGCCGATAAATCCTCTGGGTCAAATCCTTTATTCATCCTATAGATTTTCCTCCCTTCAATCTCAATACTGCAATTAAATGGTCAATAGGTCACGTCAAATGACCTATTGGTCATTTAGTCAATAGGGCAAATGCTCCCAATTAACCAGAATAAGGAAAACGCAGATATTTCCCTGCGGTTTGGCCTCTCGTTTACACGAAAACCCCGTTCTTATCACAGAAAACGATTATTTCTAAAAAGTGGAGATTTCTGAAAACGCTGATTATGTGTTGTCATGTCAACTGGGAGAAACGGGGTTTTAGGTTCTCTCTTGTCGATTCTGAGGATTCTGATTGGCTTGCATGGCTTTATCCTTCTCCCTACACTGCCACCCATAGGTTTGGCATAGTTATGATGGCGCTCGACGGCGTATTTATGCGGGTGTGCGCACGATGTTATTATTCAACATGACATCATGACTTTTGCGTAAACATATAAACTTATCCCTACGCATTTTGAGCTATCCGCGTGTATGCTTGTATGTCTACGCCATTAACGTCCAAGTGATTCCGCACGTCTGTACACGTCGTCAAATGTCCGCGCGAAACGAAGCAAAATGTAGATCTACATCTGAGGAGCGATCTTTTTTTTCCTAGGATGGTAAGGGAACACTCATAAATGCCATTAACCCCAGTGACGGTTAGGTTTAGGGACGTTAGGTCTAACGTTACTAACGTTAGGGCGTACTAACGTAATAACGTTAGGGCGTTAGTAATAACGTTAAGTCAACGGCGTTCATAAACACGCTGAAAAGCGATTGTGTGTCTTGATATCACGCCAAAAATGGAAATACATTGGCGTGTCATACACACGCTACTTCATGAGATCAGTCTGTTTTATTGAAAACGGAGAGTGGGGAAATATTTGTTTCTCTAAATACCTGGCTTTCTGTAAACGTGGCCTAAGTTTCCATATAATTTTGGAAACTGACTCAGCGCAGTCTCAACCCAAAAAGTCATATAACTGACGTTTTGGGACGTCTTTTGACCATACGTCAATATTCGCCTTTTTAGGGTACCCTTAAACGTCGGTAGATGGCGATCCCGGGCCGTCATACAACTGACGCTTTACCTTTAACGTCAGTTAGGTTTAGGGTTAGGTTTAGGTCTGGGGTAGAGTTAGGATCCCATAACCTCATCTACCGACGTTTAAGGGTACCCTAAAAAGGCGAATATTGACGTATGGTCAAAAGACGTCCCAAAACGTCAGTTATATGACTTTTTGGGTTGAGAATGTGTTGACTGACTGCATATGAATGTGTAAAGCAGGTCTTTTGGCAAAGTGTACATTACTAGTCAAAAGTTTGGAATAATTAAGATTTTTTTTTTTGTTTGTTATAAATAAATAACAGTAAATAAATCTTCTGCTCACCAAGGCTGCAGTTGTTTGATCAAAAATACAGCAAAAATGGTAATATTGTGAAATATCACTACAATTTAAAATAACTCTTTTCTATTTCAATATATATTTTTTTATATTTTTGATTAAAAATGTCATTTTTTCCTGTGAATTTTCAGCATCATAACTCCAATCTTCAGTGTCACGTCAAAATTTATTCCAAACTTGAGGCTGGTAGTGTAGATGCACTAATGAGTGCAGTGTTATTTTAGTATAATTTATATAATTTTACTTGCTTATATAATGTATCTATTTCCCTTTTTTATATATACGTAAAGGATAATCCACAGCTAGTTGTGCATTAAATGATTTTAAATCAAAACGCGGAGGCAAAGAAGTGCCCCGACGCAAAGCGGAGAGCCTTGCCTTGGACACAGCTAGCCTTGGATTATCCCGGTCAATATATGACTGCAAGGGTCAAAATTACGGTTATTTTTATTTTGTGTTATGTCAGTTACGTTAGATATAGCATTATGATTGCTTTCATATATTAGTATGTGAATATTAATATTAATATCATATATTATATTGATATATGAATATTAATATCATATATTAATATTAAAGGCTGTGATTAATATCATAATATCATGGAAGGCCGAGATTAATATCATATATTAATATTAGTATGGTGTTCCTAATAATCTTTTAGGCGAGTGTATATATTTTATTTTATTTCAGCTTTTTAAATGTAAAATGTATTTTTATTTTTAATTATAGTTACCACATGCACATACACCAGTTCATTCGTTTGTGCAGTGATAAGATGACCCTGTTGTAGGGCTGGGCGATATGGCCAAAAAATCATATCTCGATATTTTTTGGTCAAATGGCGATATACGATATATATCTCGGTACTTTCTACGTTTTCTATTTAGATAAAGAAAATCTTTATATTAATATATATATATATATATATATATATATATATATAAATAATATATATATACAGTATATTCACATTCGGCCCAATGATATCCTACAAACAATGTTGATATTGAAGGATATGGAAACAAATATAATATAGGCTATGCAATATATTATGTGCAAAAAGCTTTTGTTTTTATATTGACTAAAAGCTAAACTAAAAATGAAAACAAAAACAAAAGCACAAACTAATTATATTAGCCTGCATTTGATTACCCCATTATAATCACTTTCACTTTCATTAAAAATATATACTTGTAGGTTTAAAATTCCACATATGGCACATTTATTTTCTCCAACAACAAATATTTTAGCAATATGTTTATTTTAGTCAGAATTATTGCGTACTACGTAGTACTATTCACGCGCATGCGCGCGCCGGCGCTCGTTCAAGGAAGCATGAATTTTAGCGGAGATTCACTTGCAGAAGCTCGTCCTCTTCTGACATGGACATATTTGTTGTGAAATGGACATATTTGCTTTACTTTCTAACATTTACAGATGGAGAATATGTGAAATGTAAGTTGAGCACTGAGGAAAGCACCACATCTCAAACGCATTAAACAGCGCAAGTATATCTGTCAGTCAGCAACAGTGTCTGTCAGAGCATTTGACAGGGCGGCAAGCTGCCTTAAACTTGTTAACTATATCAAAGTGATTTTGACGCAATTAATATAAGCTTGTTGTCATGTTTAGGACAAATTGTACTACGTAGCCTAGCTTACTTTCACTGCAGCCAGCTCACACTGCAACCTCCGCTATTTTTCAGATGTGCTCATATCAAACTACTGTATCGATATAAACGGTATTGCCTCATTCCATATCGTTTCAAAAAATATAACGATACATCGTACATATTCGATATATCGCCCAGCCCTAATGTGATGTGATGATGATGATGATGATGGTGATGATGGTGGTGATGGTGATGTGATGATGGTGATGATGGTGATGATGATGATGATGATGATGGTGATGATGGTGATGATGATGATGATGATGATGGTGATGATGGTGATGATGATGATGATGATGATGATGATGGTGATGATGGTGATGATGATGTGATGATGATGATGATGATGATGGTGATGTGATGATGATGATGGTGATGTGATGTGATGATGGATGATGATGATGATGATGATGATGATGATGATGGTGATGATGGTGATGATGATGATGATGATGATGATGGTGATGTGATGATGATGATGATGATGATGATGATGATGGTGGTGATGATGTGATTGATGATGATGATGGTGATGGTGATGTGATGTGATGTGATTGATGATGATGATGATGATGATGGTGATGATGGTGGTGATGGTGATGTGATGATGGTGATGATGGTGATGATGATGATGATGATGATGATGATGGTGATGATGGTGATGATGCATGGCAGGAGGCTCAGATTGCACGGGACGAGGCCGAGCGCATGGCCAGCCTGGATGAATCTCACTCCCAGCATCCCTCTGTCGCCATGGAGACGGTTCCCAAGGAGACATCCGGAGACTGGACCCCACAGTCTGATGAGGATGCAGACAGAGACAGGTGAGATCTGGTCTCCACATTCACCTCAGACGAGCGTCTCTCATGATCCGTGTGAACTGCTGCAGGTTTTGGCTTGTTTGCTGCGTCCAATCAGATTAGAGGAATTTTTTCTGCATTTTAACAATATAAAGGATGCAGCATTATTTTTCCCATTAGTAGATAAAGTGAAGTTTTTGTGTGTGTGCGTGTGTGTGTGTGTTTGTGTGCAGGATCGAGCAGCTGAGCGCGGCTCTGTGCTGTAAGGAGCGTCTGATCCGCGAGCTGACGGAGGAGAGGACAGACCTGAGACAGAGAGTGAGACACATGGAGGAGCAGCTGCAGAAGCTGTCTGTGTCTCTGCTGCAGAGAGAGAGAGACGCGCAGGTGTGTCTGAAACCCACACACCAACACGCAATAATAAACGAGGAGCCAACGTGTAGAAAACAGACGTGTAGAAAACAGACGTGGACATTTGCTCTGATTCGCCCCACCCTGGGGGACACCAGAGAACACTGAGTAAGTTAGAGTGACACTGGGGAACACTGATCGGGGTTCGAGACTCTGACAGAGGTTAGGATTGGAAGATGAGCTTTGGAGGCGGAGCCATAAAGATGGCCGTGTGTTTGCTTGGGTTGATTTCAAATATCAACAATGTTCAGCAACGACTTTGAGAAATAACATACTGCCCTTTCAAGCACTACATAAACTACAGAATGGAAAGTGTTTGTGTAACATAAAAAGACATATTTGACAATTATCGCAGCTAACCCCTTTCATGTGCGATAAAGAAAGGAAACAGTGTGTGAGCGTCACTGCGGAGAGAAGAAAGTGTCCGACTCCGTTTTCTAACACACATGTTGACGTGAAAGACTTTGTGTTTCCCAGCTGAACTGCTCGAATCTGTCAGATATCCGTCACATTTCTCCAAAGACTGTTTTAAGACCGTTTTTTTTTTTACCATTGTGACATTATTTTCATGATTGTTAATTACATTTAGAATTCAGAGAATTAAAACCCTGAATTCTCATTACAAACAAACAAACAAACAAAAAACATTTGTAGTGGAAAACACCCTGAAATACAGATTGGCAGATGTATCGACTCTTTGTTATAATTGTGTATCTGTAATAAGTGTTTCTTTGTGTAGATTTATGAAGAGGAGTTAGGCCGCGAGAGACTCCGTGTGCAACAAGAGATGCAGGTAAGAGTGTGTGTGTGTGTGTGTGTGTGTGTGTGTGTGTGTGTGTGTGTGTGTGTGTGTGTGTGTGTGTGTGTGCGCGTGTGTGTGTGTGCGCGCGCGCGTGTGTCAGTGGCGCCTCCAGAAATTTTTCGTAGGGGTGGCCAGATGGGGCCAGTAAAAATCTTTGGGTGGCACACCAAAACTACAGTATAAACCATAATTTCAGAATTGTTTTCTACTGTTGTAATAAACCAGCCTGTAGAAAACTATCAGAAAGACTTAAGGAAACTCCTACTGATATACTTTGGTTTATTGTGTAATATTTAATGTTACTAATGATATTAGTAGGGCCCAACTAATATACGTATATTACATTGTATATAATGATATATATTATATGATATATAAGGGTCCTTGCCCCACAGCAAATTTCCAGATACTTACATAATTGTGATGAATTTAATCATTTTTAAGTTATTAGTTTGCAGTGTAAGATTACAGTTAACACCTTTAAATATTACATAAATGTATTATGAATTTTTAATACACTTAATGAGTGTATACATCAGCAGCAAAAAGTAATTCTTGAAAAAATCTGCACAGTAATTTTATAAAATCTAAATATGTTAATAAAAACAAATTACTATTAGTTCTCTTTTAAAATTCAATCAGGCAATCATGTCACAATTTTATATTTATATATTAATGTCAAGAATTCAGAAGTGCATAGCCTAAACTACAAATAAATTATATACAATTAAATTATGCTTATTTAAAATGTATTGAGCAGGCTAGGTATAACAAAATATATTGGCTTTCAATAATATTTCAGTGCGCAAACCCATGATTACATGAAAAACAGAGAGCACACAGCGTGTATGCGCATCGCGGGTGCAGAATGATGTGCTCAAAGCAACATGGAGTCACAGTGTGCAGCAGCACTGCGCTTCATAAGTGCGCATTTAAAAGCTCATGTCACAAATCGAAGAAATGTTGAGCGCACAAATCCAAGTGCGATTTGTTCCTTTGTTTCACAGTTATTGTGCGTTTGATGCCGATTCATAATCCTTGTGATATGTATGTGTGATCTAACAGAACACGGTAGTGAGTCGTTTAAAAACAGCAACAAACTCCAAGAAAATAAAGTAATTTTATGCGAATATACAGACTTTTATCTACAGATCATGCATTTATAATGTCAATATATCATATTGGAGAGAGTTTTACCGTGCATCCAAGAGGCGCGCGTGCTGTTTGAATATGAATGGAGAATGATTGACAGCCGCAGAGGAGGGAAAACGAGTTTATACTTTAATGATGTAAATATACTTCTGTCCCTCACATTAAGCTATGGAATGACTTCAGATGACTTTGTCACCCAAACTGACGTGAAAAAAGCGGGAGGCGCCGAAAAGCGCGCTGTTTGCATCCCTGCCTGTCCAAACGTGGCAAAAACACACCTAAAAGCTGCTGTAACAGTATACCATTTGGCACTTAAAAAGCACTTCACGACACATAATTCCCCGTCTTCTTTTACTTAAGAATATTTTTGACTTATTTATAAAATGCATAACTGATGCTACAAAAATTAATACTGGCCATTGGGGTGGCCAATGGGGTGGCCAGGAGTCGGCCAGGGGTGGCCATGGCCACCCCTGGCCACCCCCTGGTGGCGCCATTGGCGTGTGTGTGAGTGTGTGTATTGTGACAAACCCTTATTAAAAAGAAGTTTATTCAAGTGTGCTTTTATTCGAATGCTTCTTTTAAAGTAAAAATGAGAAAGTATAATTCTACTAGGGTTAGTGTGGGTTTATTGTGGGTTTAGTGTGTGGTTAGTGTCAGGTTAGTGTGGGGTTAGACTAACCCCAACACTAACCCCACACTGATTCGACACTTAGTGTTGGGGTTAGTATGGGGTTAGTGTGGGGTTAGTGTCAGGTTAGTGTGGGGTTAGTGTGGGTTTAGTGTGGGTTAGTGTGGGGTTAGTGTGGGTTTAGTGTGGGGTTAGTGTCAGGTTAGTGTGGGGTTAGTGTGGGTTTAGTGTCAGGTTAGTGTGGGGTTAGTGTGGGTTTAGTGTGGGGTTAGTGTCAGGTTAGTGTGGGGTTAGTGTGGGGTTAGTGTCAGGTTAGTGTGGGGTTAGTGTGGGTTTAGTGTGGGTTTAGTGTGGGGTTAGTGTCAGGATAGTGTGGGTTTAGTGTGGGGTTAGTGTCAGGTTAGTGTGGGGTTAGTGTGGGGTTAGTGTCAGGTTAGTGTGGGGTTAGTGTGGGTTTAGTGTGGGTTTAGTGTGGGGTTAGTGTCAGGTTAGTGTGGGTTTAGTGTGGGGTTAGTGTGGGTTTAGTGTGGGGTTAGTGTCAGGTTAGTGTGGGGTTAGTGTCAGGTTAGTGTGGGGTTAGTGTGGGGTTAGTGTCAGGTTAGTGTGGGGTTAGTGTGGGTTTAGTGTGGGTTTAGTGTGGGGTTAGTGTCAGGATAGTGTGGGTTTAGTGTGGGGTTAGTGTCAGGTTAGTGTGGGGTTAGTGTGGGGTTAGTGTCAGGTTAGTGTGGGGTTAGTGTGGGTTTAGTGTGGGGTTAGTGTGGGCTTAGTGTGGGCTTAGTGTCGGGTTAGTGTGGGGTTAGTGTGGGTTTAGTGTCGGGTTAGTGTGGGGTTAGTGTGGGCTTAGTGTCGGGTTAGTGTGGGGTTAGTGTGGGGTTAGCGTCAGGTTAGTGTCAGGTTAGCGTGGGGTTAGTGTGGGGTTAGTGTGGGGTTAGTGTGAGGTTAGCGTGGGGTTAGTGTGGGGTTAGTGTGGGGTTAGTGTGAGGTTAGCGTGGGGTTAGTGTGGGGTTAGTGTGGGGTTAGTGTGGGGTTAGTGTGGGGTTAGTGTCGGGTTAGTGTGGGGTTAGTGTGGGTTTAGTGTCGGGTTAGTGTCGAATTAGTGTGGGGTTAGTGTGGGGTTAGTGTCGGGTTAGTGTGGGGTTAGTGTGGGGTTAGTGTGGGGTTAGTGTCGGGTTAGTGTCGAATTAGTGTGGGGTTAGTGTGGGGTTAGTGTCGGGTTAGTGTGGGGTTAGTGTGGGGTTAGTGTGGGGTTAGTGTGGGGTTAGTGTGGGGTTAGTGTGGGTTTAGTGTGGGGTTAGTGTCAGGTTAGTGTGGGGTTAGTGTCGGGTTAGTGTCGAATTAGTGTGAGTTTAGTGTGGGGTTAGTGTGGGGTTAGTGTCAGGTTTGTGTCGATTTAGTGTGGGGTTAGTGTGGGTTTAGTGTGGGATTAGTGTCAGGTTAGTGTGGGGTTAGTGTCGGGTTAGTGTGGGGTTAGTGTGGGGTTAGTGTCGGGTTAGTGTCGAATTAGTGTGGGGTTAGTGTGGGGTTAGTGTCGGGTTAGTGTGGGGTTAGTGTGGGTTAGTGTCGGGTTAGTGTGGGGTTAGTGTCGGGTTAGTGTCGAATTAGTGTGAGTTTAGTGTGGGTTAGTGTGGGGTTAGTGTCGGGTTTGTGTCGATTTAGTGTGGGGTTAGTGTGGGTTTAGTGTGGGATTAGTGTCAGGTTAGTGTGGGGTTAGTGTCGGGTTAGTGTGGGTTTAGTGTGGGGTTATTGTCGGGTTAGTGTGGGGTTAGTGTGGGCTTAGTGTGGGGTTAGTGTGGGTTTAGTGTGGGTTTAGTGTGGGGTTAGTGGTGGGGTTAGCGTCAGGTTAGTGTCAGGTTAGTGTGGGTTAGTGTGGGGTTAGCGTCGGGTAAGTGTCAGGTTAGCGTGGGGTTAGTGTCGGGTTAGTGTCGGGTTAGTGTGGGGTTAGTGTCGGGTTAGTGTTGGGTTAGTGTGGGGTTAGTGTGGGTTTAGTGTCGGGTTAGTGTCGAGTTAGTGTGGGGTTAGTGTGGGTTTAGTGTGGGGTTAGTGTCAGGTTAGTGTGGGGTTAGTGTCGAATTAGTGTGGGGTTAGTGTGGGTTTAGTGTGGTGTTAGTGTTAGGTTAGTGTGGGGTTAGTGTCGGGTTAGTGTCAAATTAGTGTGGGTTTAGTGTGGGCTTAGTGTCGGGTTAGTGTGAGTTTAGTGTGTGCTTAGTGTCGGGTTAGTGTGGGGTTAGTGTGGGGTTAGCGTCAGGTAAGTGTGGGGTAAGTGTGGGGTTAGTGTGGGGTTAGTGTCAGGTTAGTGTGGGGTTAGTGTGGGGTTAGTGTCGGGTTAGTGTGGGGTTATTGTCGTTTCAGTGTCGGGTTAGTGTGGGGTTAGTGTGGGGTTAGTGTCGGGTTAGTGTCAGGTTAGTGTCGGGTTAGTGTGGGGTTAGTGTGGGGTAAGTGTCAGGTTAGCGTAGGGTTAGCGTCGGGTTAGTGTCGGGTTAGTGTCAGGTTAGTGTGGGGTTAGTGTGGGGTTAGTGTGGGGTTAGCGTCGGTAAGTGTCAGGTTAGCGTAGGGTTAGTGTGGGGTTAGTGTGGGGTTAGCGTCGGGTAAGTGTCAGGTTAGCGTAGGGTTAGCGTCGGGTTAGTGTCGGGTTAGTGTCAGGTTAGTGTGGGGTTAGTGTGGGTTAGTGTGGGGTTAGCGTCGGGTAAGTGTCAGGTTAGCGTAGGGTTAGTGTGGGGTTAGTGTGGGGTTAGCGTCGGGTAAGTGTCAGGTTAGCGTAGGGTTAGTGTGGGGTTAGCGTCGGGTAAGTGTCAGGTTAGCGTAGGGTTAGCGTCGGGTTAGTGTAGGGGAAAGAATAAACAGTTTGTGCAGTATAAAAGCCATTACATCTATGGAGAGTTCCCACAAAGATAGCCAACCAGACGTGCGTGCGTGCGTGTGTGTGTGTGTGTGTGTGTGAGAGAGAGAGAGAGTGGCATGTGTGTGTTCAGAACAGTCTAAAGGTTGTCTCTAGTTTGTTTGTAAATGTTTTGGAACAGCAGATAAAAATAAAAACTTCTATAACCGTCAGAATGGGACAAATTCTCTGGATTCACAACCACGGTTCCCGTGGCAACGAGCCAGGTGCATTGTGGGACCTATAGAGGCTGACGTCTGCAAACACAACTGGGCTGAATTATTGAAGTCTTTGTCCTGAACTGAAGTGTTTGACTGCTGTCTCAGATCACAGCGCAGTGATGCACACAAACACTGACATGTTCAAAAGCTGCATGAGTCTCTTACTGTGATCCTGAAAACAAACGATCCACTCCCTGCATTATTAGAACCAGACGACACGTTTTCTTGTGCTCTGACACATGATACATGAGCAAATAGAGAGACTTCAGATGTGGTCACTATTGTGTTTCAGACACACACACACACACACACACACACACACACACACACACACACACACACACACACACAAACTACTGGGACCTGCTGAGTGAGCATGAGACCTCAGGATAAAACTCTTTTGTGAAAAGAATTTAGTTTTATTTTATTTAGGGTTAGATTAATGTTGCCATCTTTGTTACTTTAGTTGATGTTACTTTAGTCACTGTCACTATGGTTACAGCTGATCGATCGTACGAGACGCTATTGTGTCAACAGGATATTTCAACACCCAAATTCTCAAATTATTCTCAAAATAATATATCTATTGAGAATGACATTCTCCAAGGACTTTTCAGCTAGAAAACAAGGAAAAATGTTTCCGAAGTTATGTCAATTGAATTTATTAATACATGAGCATAAATGTAAATGTCTATGTATTGGCTAATGGGGTGAGGTAAAGTTCATGTAAAGGCACCGCTGCTCACAGGTCATGCTCAGGGTCAGGGGTCAGGTCACTGGTCAACATGTGTGATTATTACCAATGGCATCGGGTCACTTGGTGAAGTTTTTCGGTTCCTTGTCACTGTTTCCTTTGGCTTGCTCAGTTGGGGATATTCTAATTAATTAACCAATCATAAGCCCCTTGATCAGCTCTACCAAACGTGGATGTTTTTCCACTGAGAAACGAACATTGTTATTATGTTTTGATTGAAGCTGCTTTGATGCAATCTATATTGTGAAAGCGCTATATAAATATACTTGACTGGCAGTCTGACGCACAGCTATTCACAAACATGAATCTGGCCTATTTATGCAGGTAACCTGCATTAGACATAATAAATAACTGAACTGTAGATTAAATGTAAAAAGAATCAGCTTAACATGTAGCTCTTAAACCATAATACATATTGATATAAAGCATGAGGCGTCATCATCATACAGATGTTTATTTCTGGTTTGGTGACATTAGAGGCTCGCGCTGCTGCTGATCTGTCAATCACTCCGAGGGGCGCGGGAACGCGCAGACCCGCATCACCTCACTGTATTCTGACGGGAACGCGGCAAATATGACCAAAATATTGTATTTTACAGATTATTGTTCTTTTTCTTGGCTCGTCGTTTTTCAGTCGACGTTCTATTGTACAATGATGTGTAGTGATGAGTGATCCACCCCTGCGGTGTGAGATGGTTTAACCCTCCTTTCATCTGATGACGCGACCGCAGAATCTGATGTTTCTCTGTATCGCAGTGATGATGATGAGACTTACGTCACTCTCTCTCTCTCTCTCTCTCTCTCTCTCTCTCTCTCTCTCTCTCTCTCTCTCTCTCTCTCTCTCTCTCTCTCTCTCTCTCACACACACACACACACACACACACACACACACACACCGCTGCCGTGTTCCGGTGATGAAGAGAGAGAGAGACGGAGGCGCGTGTTCCGCATCAGACACACACACACACACACACACACTCGGAAAATCGACTTCGGCAACGTTAGACTAGTCCTCGTGTGTTTGGCCCGACTCGCCGCAGTTGAACTTTCAGATGCATCTCTGCTCCAGCGCTAGCGGATTATGATCATTTTTCTCCCGCTTTCATGGACTGCCATCTATGATGACACCCTGAGGACTTCATTACTCCGAGCCGCAGTCTCATATGGTAATTAAGCTACGCTTTTGTTTATACTATAATCTCTGATATTATTGATATTATCTGAAAATATGACAAAAATTATAATACTGTTTGACATATTGTTTGACTGTATAACATATTGAATTTGACGACATGAAAACAGTAGGATTGTTTTTTTTTTTTTTTTGGAAGCTAAACCTTTTTCTTTTCTTTTTAAACCAAATGTCTGCAGGTGTTTCAGAATCCAGTGAATATCCGACTCCAGTGAATATCCGACTCCAGTGAATATCCGACTCCAGTGAATATCCGACTCCAGTGAATATCCGACTCCAGTGAATATCCGACTCCAGTGAATATCCGACTCCAGTGAATATCCGACTCCAGTGAATATCCGACTCCAGTGAATATCCGACTCCAGTGAATATCCCGTCTCTGCTGGGATGAAGGAGGCGTGTCGTGTGTGCGCCAGGGATCTGTGTGGGAACCAGCGGCGATGGCTCTTCCGCCCGTCAGCCAAGCTAAAGCTGCAGGTTCTGCTGTCTGAGGCTCTGGGCCGCGAGCTTCAGCGCGACGGGCGCTGCGAGTTCGTCTGCAGCAAGTGCTGCTTCATGCTGGACCGCATGTTCCGCTTCGACACTGTGATCGCACGCGTGCAGGCGCTGTCCCTCCAGCGTCTGCGCAGACTCCTGCTGGAGAAGGAGCGTCTGCGCATCTGCATCACTGCGCTCTATAACAAACACAACCTGCAGGGGGCGCCGGAGGCGAGCGCTGATGACCCGTCCCTTCACCGGTACTGTGCGCTGCTGCAGGAGGACCTCACCTACTCCATGCACGAGTCCTGGGCGGAGGACGAGGAGCAGATGTGGGAGTGTTCTCTCAATCCACCGTGCCGCACGTTAGAGTCATCCTCGAGCAGGTGCCGAGCGCTGCGTGTGTCCGACGCTGACTACGAAGCCGTGTGTAAAGTGCCCCGGAAGCTGTGGAGGAGCGTCTCCTGCGGCCCGTCCACACGCTACTACAGGACCGGCACCGGGAGCGCCTGTGTGGAAGAGCGGACCGGCACCGGGAGCGCCTGTGGGGAAGAGCAGACCGGCACCGGGAGCGCCTGTGGGGAAGAGCAGACCGGCACCGGGAGCGCCTGTGGGGAAGAGCAGACCGGCACCGGGAGCACCTGTGTGGAAGAGCAGACCGGCACCGGGAGCGCCTGTGGGGAAGAGCAGACCGGCACCGGGAGCACCTGTGGGGAAGAGCGGACCGGCACCGGGAGCCGCTCATCAGAAGGTGATCACACACTACGAGAGCAGCTGAGCTGCGGTGGCTCGCTGGAATCCCTGAATGCATCTGAGGAGCATCTCGTGGCATCCGAGGAAACTCCGTCACGGCTGATGCTGGTTCTGCTGCAGGACTGTGTGTACCGGCCCGTCCGGGCTCCCCCTGGCTGCAGGCTCCCTGTTCTGGTGCATCCTGGGGTTTTTAATGGAGGAGCTAAACTGGCTCGTCCAGAGCAGGGGAACCTGTTTGATGGAGCGAACCACATGATCCTGGAGCCGGAACCGGAGAGAGTCCCGCTGGAGCCGGAGAGAGTCCCGCTGGAGCCGGGTGGGGAGGAGCCGGAGCTGCAGGACGAGTACCTGCCCTTCTGTTTCCGGAGGCTCCCACAGGTGAAGCGCTTACTAACAGGACCGAAAGATCCGTGTTGCTTTGGGTCGGCAAACGGATGCATTCAGATGACGCTTTCCACACGGTTTGTGCTGAGCACAACATGTTTTATGCATGTAATGATTTAAAAACACAACTGTCCCATTCGGTTTTTGTCATGTTCATCACTTTGCATATTTTACGTCTGTGAGGTTCATGGCAATATTTGAGATGCACCGAAATGAAAATTCTGGCCCAAAACTGAAAATTCAGGATTAAATACAAATACATTATTTAATCAAACTTGTTTAATAATCAAAACTCAAAACTCAGACTGATCTCATGAAGTAGCGTGTGTATGACACGCCAATTCGTATTTCCATTTTTGGCGTGCTATCAAGACGCATAATCGCCTTTCAGCTTGTTTATGAACGCCGTTGACTTAACGTTATATAAATATATGACTTACCTCAACCCCGTCCCTAAACCTAACCGTCACTGGGGTTAATGGCATTTATGACTGGAGATTTGACGTCGTGTACAGACACGCGGAATGACGTGGACATTAATGGCGTAGACATACACGCATACACGCGGATAGCTCAAAATGCGTAGAGATAACACGCCACCTGACTCGAAAGTGGCGTGTATGTTTACGCAAAAGTCATGATGTCATGTTGCAAAACTAGTTCTACAAATAGGACATAAGGCTGTTTTTCTAGTAACTTTTTTATGTCAAGTATATTTATATAGCGCTTTTCACAATATAGATTGCATCAAAGCAGCTTCACAGTATCAATCAAAACATGATAACAATGTTCGTTTCTTAGTGGAAAAACATCCACGTTTGGTAGAGCTGATCAATGGGATTTCTGATTGGTTAATTCATTTGAATCTCCCCAACTGTCCCCAAGGCAACAACAATATGTCATGATTGTTTCTACTCACAGTGTATTGTTGTTTAAATGTGTATATTTCACCAACAAACTAAATAACTTGTTTTGATGACAGATCTAGTTAAACATACATTAAGTATGTAAATATTAGGGGTTTCACAACTACTGATTTTTGCTAGTCGACTAGTTTTGCATAACAGTCGACGACTAGTCGTTAGATGGTTTATTCTAGGGGTGTGCGACAACACGAATAGTAAATGTCTCCACGATCTGCTTTTGAAGAAATATGGTAGTAGTATCGTGTTACAGTGCTTTCTATCAGTTCTGGCGCCTCTCAACTGTACAACGCGACGTAGCCTACACATCACACTTTAAGGAATTGGTACGGGACACTGCAATTCACAAAAGTTCATTGTTTGCATAAGCCTTGCCGGTTAAACATTTAATTCACGCGCTGTTCTAACGTGCGCTTTCCTGAGCGCGCGGCATATCCCCGACGCTCACAGGCATTAGAACCCTGTCAAACAGCGCCTACTGGACTAAGTTATCTTTCGAGTCTTATTATGCTAATACTGTTAAATACATACAATGTTTACATAAACAGAATTGGCTATGTCAAAAGTGCAGCCTCCCCATATAGAAAGTGAAAGCAAACATTTGAGAGAAAATCTGGTGTAGGCTAATATGCGGCTATATTAAACACGTCGCGTGCTGGTCTAAAAGCGAGAGTATAGTACTCGTATTTTCCGCACTATAAAGCGCACTTAAAAGCCTTTAATTTTCTCAATCTGGCCTTTTCTCAAGCTTTATAATCCATCCGCTTTGTCACACGGCCAGTTCAACCTCGTATAAAATATCTCCCGCTCACGAGCGCTCTCTCTAACACACACACGAACAGACACTGCTGTCAGCAGGCTGCGGATGTAAGTTACGTGCCCGCCCCAGCGCGCTCACGCTTACTAAATAAACGCCTCACCTCCGACGCCGCGCACATTCCCTTTAGCACATCTAGTGGATGCATAACGCAAACCCAGTCAAACGTTTGAAAAATGTTCTAAAATAGGTCATTGAAGGTGCGCCTTATAGTGCTTATAGTATATAGTACTGCCGCTTGTATTTAAAAGGATAGTTAACAAAAAAAATATCTATATATATGTCATCATTTTGTTTCCGACTAGTCGACTAAGGCCAACAGCGCCAACTAGTGGTTGTGACAGTCGACTAGTCGACTAGTTGATGAAACCCCTACTCTGTTACTGTAATCTCCTGTTATCACTGTAAAGTGGCTGTGAAACTCTAGATTGTTGAAAGCACTGTATAAATAAAGGAAAATTTACTATTTATGAATATATAACACAGTGCATTAATTTATCCGAACACTCCCTCTAGAGTTATTTTTCTAGTTGAATATTGCGTTTATGGTCACTGAATGAGGTGAATGTTACGTTACATGTCATTATTCTCACATTATTGACGACTTTCGGCTGTTGAAACACTGATGGATTGCACAAGAGTTCAGTAAGCTGTTCTGAATCTTTCAACTTTTCAAAGATCTTTCAAATCTTTCTTTATTAGGGAACACGGCTAACGTGTTCCCTAATAAAGACACATTTTAATGTTTGGTTTATTTGTGTCATTGTTTTTGTACGATATGGAGTTCTGGTACAAAGTCGCTATTCGAGGTTGAAACTTTTAAAAAGCACCAAACCAAAAATAAACATCTGCAGTTTGTGTTTGAGGTTATTTACTCAATCGTTTGTCACCTGATCAGCTTATAAATAAGAACTGTTCCTGCTCCAAACCGGCACCGATGAATGAAGCCACTGTGAGCCGTACCGTCATCAGATCAGAGATCGTGTGTGTTCTCTCTCTTTCCTCACATCTCCTCGTTTTCACTGAAGTCTCCGTTAACCCACAGATAGCCTGACATTTACGGTTAAATAGGTTAACATGGAGAGTGTGGCAGAACCACTGGCCTAGATCTCTCGCCCTCGAGCCAAAACACACACACACACTCACAGAGTGATGTCTGACCTCAATGCATCACAGTTAAAGGACCTCAGATGCGTCAGATGAACACAGTCCAGAAAGATTTTCTAAAACATGGACCGTCAATGCTCTTTTGAATAAATTAAGCAATACTAGTGTGTGTGTGTGTGTGTGTGTGTGTGTGTGTGTGTGAACCGGATGATATTAAAAGCAGACCAAGAGTTGACACAAGTACAGCAGGTTCCAGCAGTGTAAACCAGGTCTGATGTTGTGGGTTAGGGTCAGGGTTCTTCAGGTTTCTTCTCTGGTTTCTTCAGACTCTGATGGAGGAGCAGACACAGACGCTTCAGTTCGATCACAGTGCGGGACAGTGTGTCGCTCAACTGCAGAACGCACAGATGCAGGTCGAGGCTCTGCAGACTCAGATCCATCACAGCGAGACCAGTAACAAGGTACAAGAGCTAAACAACCCACAAAAATCATTAAAACATTAATAATAAGTGTTTCTTGATCATCAGATCCTCATATTAGAGTGATTTCTGAAGGGTCATGTGACACTGAAGACTGGAGTAATGATGCTGATCAGCTTTGATCACAGAAATAAATTACACTTTACTGTATATTCACATAGAGAACTGATGATTTACACTGGAGTATTTGTATTAATTTCTGTGAATCAGTTCAAAACTCTGATTGAGTGATTCGTTCGTTCATGTATATTCAAAAGTGTAAAAGTGTATCATGTTCACTTTAGAAAGGGTTTTAGTCTTTAGTTTGTTTTGTTGACTGCCGGCTCAGATGTTTGTGTTTGTGTCTCAGAAGCTGCAGAAGAAAGTGAGTGAGATGGAGTCAGAGCTTCTGTCCATCAGACAAGCTGCACAGAACCAGCAGAGAACCATCCAGAACCTCACAGACAGCCTAAGAACGAAAGACACAGAGGCGAGTACACGCGCACACACACACACACACACACACACACTCACAGTCCCCATCCAGACAAGCTCATATTCATGCTCTCTCTCTCTCTCTCTCTCTCTCTCTCTCTCTCTCTCTCTCTCTCTCTCTGTGTGTGTGTGTTTGTGTGTGTGGGTGTCTAGACTCAGGAGCTTTACCATGTGATTGAGGACCAGAAAAACACACTGTGTAAACTCACAGAGACACACCAGCAGCAGCCGCAACACAGACAGGTGAGCACACACACACACTGATACAGTGCCTCCGGAAAGTATTCATAGCGATTCACTTTTTCCACATTTTGTTAACTTACAGCCTTATTCTAAAATGGATTAAACTCATTATTTTCCTCAAAATTCTACAAACAATACCCAATAATGAAAGAAGTTTCTTTGAAATCTTTGCAAATTTATTAAAAATAAAAATCACATGTACATAAGTATTCACAGCCTTTGCCATGACACCCAAATTTGAGCTCAGGTGTATCCGGTTTCTACCATCATCCTTGAGGTGTTTCTACAACTGGATTGGAGTCCACCTGTGGTAAATTGTGGTAGTTGATTGGACATGATTTGGAAAACGCACACCCATCTATATAAGGTCCCACAGTTAACAGTGCATGTCAGAGCACAAACCAAGCCATGAGGTCCAAGGCATTGTCTGTAGACCGCCCAGACAGGATTGTATTGAGGCACAGATCTGGAAAAGGCTACAGAAACATTTCTGCACCATTGAAGGTCCCAATGAGCACAGTTGCCTCCATCATCTGTAAATGGAAGAAGTGTGGAGCCACCAGTACTCTTCCTAGAGCTGAGCTATTGGGGGAGAAGGGCCTCAGTCTGGGCGGAGACCGAGAACCTGATGGTCACTCTGGCAGAGCTCTCTCTGTGGAGAGAGGAGAAGCTTCCAGAAGAACAACCATCTCTGCAGCTCTCCACCAATCAGGCCGGAGAACCTTCCAGAAGAACAACCATATCTGGTCTGATGAAACAAAGATTTAACTTTTTTGACCTGAATGGCAAGCGTCATGTATGGAAGAAAGCAGGCACCACTTATCACTTGGACAATACCATCCCTACAGTGGAGCAGCATCAGCTGTGGGGGTGTTTAAGAGCAGCATGAACTGGGAGACTCATTGGGGTCGAGGGAAAGATGAGGAACTGGGAGACTTGTCAGGGTCGAGGGAAAGATGAGGAACTGGGAGACTCGTCAGGGTCGAGGGAAAGATGAGGAACTGGGAGACTCGTCAGGGTCGAGGGAAAGATGAGGGACTGGGAGACTCGTCAGGGTCGAGGGAAAGATGAGGAACTGGGAGACTCGTCAGGGTCGAGGGAAAGATGAGGAACTGGGAGACTCGTCAGGGTCGAGGGAAAGATGAGGAACTGGGAGACTCGTCAGGGTCGAGGGAAAGATGAGGAACTGGGAGACTCGTCAGGGTCGAGGGAAAGATGAGGAACTGGGAGACTCGTCAGGGTCAAGGGAAAGATGAGGAACTGGGAGACTCGTCAGGGTCGAGGGAAAGATGAGGAACTGGGAGACTCGTCAGGGTCGAGGGAAAGATGAGGGACTGGGAGACTCGTCAGGGTCGAGGGAAAGATGAGGAACTGAGAGACTCGTCAGGGTCGAGGGAAAGATGAGGAACTGGGAGACTCGTCAGGGTCGAGGGAAAGATGAGGGACTGGGAGACTCGTCAGGGTCGAGGGAAAGATGAGGGACTGGGAGACTCGTCAGGGTCGAGGGAAAGATGAGGGACTGGGAGACTCGTCAGGGTCGAGGGAAAGATGAGGGACTGGGAGACTCGTCAGGGTCGAGGGAAAGATGAGGGACAGGGAGACTCCTCAGGGTCGAGGGAAAGATGAGGAACTGGGAGACTCGTCAGGGTCGAGGGAAAGATGAGGGACTGGGAGACTCGTCAGGGTCGAGGGAAAGATGAGGGACTGGGAGACTCGTCAGGGTCGAGGGAAAGATGAGGAACTGGGAGACTCGTCAGGGTCGAGGGAAAGATGAGGGACTGGGAGACTCGTCAGGGTCGAGGGAAAGATGAGGGACTGGGAGACTCGTCAGGGTCGAGGGAAAGATGAGGGACTGGGAGACTCGTCAGGGTCGAGGGAAAGATGAGGAACTGGGAGACTCGTCAGGGTCGAGGGAAAGATGAGGGACTGGGAGACTCGTCAGGGTCGAGGGAAAGATGAGGGACTGGGAGACTCGTCAGGGTCGAGGGAAAGATGAGGGACTGGGAGACTCGTCAGGGTCGAGGGAAAGATGAGGAACTGGGAGACTCGTCAGGGTCGAGGGAAAGATGAGGAACTGGGAGACTCGTCAGGGTCAAGGGAAAGATGAGGAACTGGGAGACTCGTCAGGGTCGAGGGAAAGATGAGGAACTGGGAGACTCGTCAGGGTCGAGGGAAAGATGAGGAACTGAGAGACTCGTCAGGGTCGAGGGAAAGATGAGGAACTGGGAGACTCGTCAGGGTCGAGGGAAAGATGAGGGACTGGGAGACTCGTCAGGGTCGAGGGAAAGATGAGGGACTGGGAGACTCGTCAGGGTCGAGGGAAAGATGAGGGACTGGGAGACTCGTCAGGGTCGAGGGAAAGATGAGGAACTGAGAGACTCGTCAGGGTCGAGGGAAAGATGAGGAACTGGGAGACTCGTCAGGGTCGAGGGAAAGATGAGGGACTGGGAGACTCGTCAGGGTCGAGGGAAAGATGAGGGACTGGGAGACTCGTCAGGGTCGAGGGAAAGATGAGGGACTGGGAGACTCGTCAGGGTCGAGGGAAAGATGAGGGACTGGGAGACTCGTCAGGGTCGAGGGAAAGATGAGGGACTGGGAGACTCGTCAGGGTCGAGGGAAAGATGAGGAACTGGGAGACTCGTCAGGGTCGAGGGAAAGATGAGGGACTGGGAGACTCGTCAGGGTCGAGGGAAAGATGAGGGACTGGGAGACTCGTCAGGGTCGAGGGAAAGATGAGGGACTGGGAGACTCGTCAGGGTCGAGGGAAAGATGAGGGACTGGGAGACTCGTCAGGGTCGAGGGAAAGATGAGGGACTGGGAGACTCGTCAGGGTCGAGGGAAAGATGAGGGACTGGGAGACTCGTCAGGGTCGAGGGAAAGATGAGGAACTGGGAGACTCGTCAGGGTCGAGGGAAAGATGAGGGACTGGGAGACTCGTCAGGGTCGAGGGAAAGATGAGGGACTGGGAGACTCGTCAGGGTCGAGGGAAAGATGAGGGACTGGAGACTCGTCAGGGTCGAGGGAAAGATGAGGAACTGGGAGACTCGTCAGGGTCGAGGGAAAGATGAGGGACTGGGAGACTCGTCAGGGTCGAGGGAAAGATGAGGGACTGGGAGACTCGTCAGGGTCGAGGGAAAGATGTGGGACTGGGAGACTCCTCAGGGTCGAGGGAAAGATGAGGAACTGGGAGACTCGTCAGGGTCGAGGGAAAGATGAGGAACTGGGAGACTCGTCAGGGTCGAGGGAAAGATGAGGGACTGGGAGACTCGTCAGGGTCGAGGGAAAGATGAGGAACTGAGAGACTCGTCAGGGTCGAGGGAAAGATGAGAAACTGGGAGACTCGTCAGGGTCGAGGGAAAGATGAGGGACTGGGAGACTCGTCAGGGTCGAGGGAAAGATGAGGGACTGGGAGACTCGTCAGGGTCGAGGGAAAGATGAGGAACTGGGAGACTCGTCAGGGTCGAGGGAAAGATGAGGGACTGGGAGACTCGTCAGGGTCGAGGAAAAGATGATGGACTGGGAGACTCGTTAGGGTCGAGGGAAAGATGAGGAACTGGGAGAGGGAAAGACAGACAGGACAGACCAGCTTACTTTTGATGTAAAACAAAGTCTCAACTTTCAAATTTGGTAATTTTTTAAAGAAATTTAAACAATAAAAAATAACGTTTTGTGGGTCTTTAATATGTGACAGATCGCTAGAGCCTCAGTTAAAGCTGCTTGTGAACCGATCGTCTCGTCCTTCTTGTTCGTTTATAGCATCAAATAAACATGAATGAACATCAGAAGGAATGTTGTTTTAACCGTGGTAAGACTTCAGTACGTGCTGTTTTTCAAGTTCAAATCCATTTTGGAATAAGGCTGTAACATGGAAAAAGTGAAGCGCTGTGAATACTTTCCCGAATGGACTGTAAGTACAAGTACATACACACACAAACACACACACACACACAGCTTTCTCAGTATTTGAAGCGTGTGCAGGGGGATGAGGCAGCAGGGGCCTGTTTCAGAAAGGAGGTTAAGTGAAAACTCTGAGTATGTTAACCCTGAAATGAGGGAAACTCTGGGTTTTCCGTTTCAGAAAGGGGGGTATATCAAACCCGAGAAAGCAGAGTAAGTCAAGCCCGTTTCTGAAAGAGAGGTAACTTATACTCAGAGTCAGTTATCATGGTAACTTACTCTGTGAACCTAACCTGGTCGGGAGCAGGTTTTCTTCAGTAAACCCAGAGTTTCTTGTGGTCTCCTCCCCTTTTTTAAAGAGGAAGTGCTGTTTAAACACCAACAATAATACTGAAATGTTGTATTTACACATTCTTTAAGGAATATATATTGTTTGTCCATGGTTTAATTGACTAAATCTGTTTTGCAGCACCATTTTTGATAATATATTACTTTTTAAATCATTAAAAAATTGGAATAAAAACATTTAATAGAACAATTATTTTTCAAACATAATTTATTTATTTTCAATTCATAATTTATCATTAATATAATAAGTTGTTAATGATAAAAATAAGATGTTAATCTTATTCATAATCAATTATTGAAGTTAGTTCATTAGATATGTTTTATTGAACAAATGTTTAATTTATTTAACTGTCATTTTAACTGATGATAATAATAACCGTAATTTAATATAATTAATAATACCATAAACCGTGATGTTTTCTGAGACGTTTGTCATACTGTGAAACTCTCATACATTACAACCCTACATGGGGAGTCCCCAACTCCCCAACCAACTCATTTCAACTGTTCTGAAACCGAAAACTCAGAGTTTCCCATCGCAGGGTAAGTCAACTCAGAGTTCAAGCTTTAACTCAGAGTTGGTTGAACCTCCTTATTGAAACGGGCCCCAGGACTCTCTTCATCTCTGGTGTTTCTGTCCTCAGTCTCTAGATGATCTAGATCACACACACATACATACTCACACACACACACACTCAAGCCGTTTCTCTCCTCAGGCTCTAGATGGCACTGTGGACTCGAGCTCTCTGTTCTCCTGTCAACTGGAGGCCCATCACACACACACACACACGCTGACCCAGAGACGCCTGGAGGATCTGAAGCGCTCGCGAGACCGACTGCAGGACGAGCTGCGGGACGCAGAGGAGCACAGAGAGATCACTCACACACACAACAAGGTACACACACACACACAACACACAACCAGGTGTGTCATTTACCAGCTGAGTCTAACGGTACCAGCCGCTCAGAGACGTGTGACGCTGCTCTCAGAAACATGAAGTCTTTTTCATCTGTGTATCCGCTCCTGTAGGGGTTAGGGTAACACACACACACACACACACACACACACACACTCTTGTGTACTGATTGGCTAGAGAAGTTGAGATGATAGTTCCAGGACTGAGGGCCGTCGACTCCAGTCATGTAGAAGATCACCTGCTATCTGGGTTTATTGTAACGCTGTCAGTGTGTGTGTGTGTGTGTGTGTGTGTGTTTTTCTGTGCAGGATCTGTGTGAGACACTGGAGCGGCTGCGGTCTGAGCTGCGGGTGAAAGTGTGTGAGCTGAGAGACAGTGAGGCCGAAACACACTCCGACATCAGTGACAGAGATGAGACCATCACACAACTACAGAAGAGCTTATGCCGCAAACACACACTGCTGCAGGTCACACACACACACACACACAATCACACACTGCTGCAGGTCTCACACACACACACACACACACACACACTCACTGCTGCACATTTACTGTGTTTGTTTCAGGAGTATTCAGAGCTGCTGAACTCCAGCGGAGCCTCAGAGAGAGACACACTTCTGCACACACTCAGGAGTCGCATCCGAGACCGAGACGCCGCTCTGGAGGTTTGTGTGTAGTGGCCGTAGATCTCATGTGTAGCTCCGCCCACATCCTGATCTTATCGGGCCCAAATCTGAATTAAAGTGCTTCTATCCATTATAAAAGTGAACCTATCATCATTAAAGTGCATCTATCCATCATTCAAGTTCATATATCCATCATAAAAGTGCATCAATCCATCATAAAAGTGCTTCTATCCACCATTAAAGTGCATCTACCCATGAGAAAAGTGCATATATCATCATAAAAGTGCATCTGTCATCATAAAAGTGCATCTATCCATTATAAAAGTGCATCAATCCATCATAAAAGTGCATCAATCCATCATAAAAGTGCATCTGTCCATCATAAAAGTGCATCTATCCATCGTAAAAGTGCATCTATCCATCATAAAAGTGCATCTATCCATCATAAAAGTGCATCAATCCATCATAAAAGTGCATCAATCCATCATAAAAGTGCATCTATCCATCGTAAAAGTGCATCGATCCATCGTAAAAGTGCATCTATCCATCATAAAAGTGCATCAGTCCATCATAAAAGTGCATCAATCCATCATAAAAGTGCATCAATCCATCATAAAAGTGCATCTGTCCATCATAAAAGTGCATCTATCCATCGTAAAAGTGCATCTATCCATCATAAAAGTGCATCAATCCATCATAAAAGTGCATATATCCATCATAAAAGTGCATCAATCCATCATAAAAGTGCATCTGTCCATCATAAAAGTGCATCTGTCCATCATAAAGGTAAACTTTAATGATGGTTAGATGCACTTTAATGATGAATGTAGGCACTTTTATGGATTTCAAATTAGAAATCATTCACACTCATTCTTATTCACGAAAAGTGAAACACTCATTCACTTCTATTATAAAGCTTGGAAGAGCCAGGACATTTTTTAATATAACTCTGATTGTATTTGTCTGAAAGAAGAACGTCATATACACTTAGGATGACTTAAGGGTTGAGTCAATCATGGGCTTAATTTTCATTTTTTGGTGAACTATCCCTTTGAGTGATGCACCATTCTGATATTCTGCATATGTTGCTGTAACATTTGTGTGTGTTTCAGCGCTCGATCGATGAGAAGTTCCTCTGTCTGGAGGAGAAGGATGCTGAAGTGCATCGACTGCAGCTGATGCTGCGTGAGAAAGACCGAGACCTGGAGAGACTGCGCTGCGTCCTCAACAACACCAACGACACCGTCACGGTGTGTGTCTTCTTCTGCTGTCACGCACACACTGCTGAGCTGTGATGAATTCTCTAAATGTGTGTGTGTGTGTGTGTGCGCAGGGTCTTGATGCTCTGGTGCGCAGTAAGGAGCTGGAATTAGAGAGAACACTGGAAACGTGCCGAAAGCTGGAGTGGATGAAACAGCAGAGCGATGAGAAACACACAATTGCTGTTCGAGAGAGAGACGGCGTCATCCAGCGGCTGCAAACTGCTCTACACACACACAGCAAAGAGGCCGAGGTAAACGCACTCACTAAGCTTGAGTCAGATACAAACACGTGATTAATGCACTACATTTACACACATCATTACCGTGGTACATTTACACACAACACTTCATGACCGCGGTACATTTACACACAACACATCATTACTGTGGTACATTTACACACAACACATCATTACCGCGGTACATTTACACACAACACATTATTATCACGGTACATTTACACACAACACATCATGACCGAGGTACATTTACACACAACACATCATGACCGAGGTACATTTACACACAACACATTATTACCACGGTACATTTACACACAACACATCATGACCGAGGTACATTTACACACAACACATCATGACCGAGGTACATTTACACACAACACATCATTACCACGGTACATTTACACACAACACATCATTACCGCGGTACATTTACACACAACACATTATTACCACGGTACATTTACACACAACACATCATTACCGCGGTACATTTACACACAACACATTATTACCACGGTACATTTACACACAACACATCATTACCGCGGTACATTTACACACAACACATCATTACCGCGGTACATTTACACACAACACATCATGACCGCGGTACATTTACACACAACACATCATGACCGAGGTACATTTACACACAACACATCATTACCGCGGTACATTTACACACAACACATTATTACCATGGTACATTTACACACAACACATCATTACCGCGGTACATTTACACACAACACATTATTACCACGGTACATTTACACACAACACATCATTACCACGGTACATTTACACACAGCACATCATTACCGCGGTACATTTACACACAACACATCATTACCGCGGTACATTTACACACAACACATCATGACCGAGGTACATTTACACACAACACATCATTACCGCGGTACATTTACACACAACACATCATGACCGAGGTACATTTACACACAACACATCATTACCGCGGTACATTTACACACAACACATCATTACCGCGGTACATTTACACACAACACATCATTACCGCGGTACATTTACACACAACACATTATTACCGCGGTACATTTACACACAATACATTATTACCGCGGTACATTTACACACAACACATCATTACCGCGGTACATTTACACACAATACATCATTACCGCGGTACATTTACACACAACACATTATTACCGCAGTACATTTACACACAACACATTATTACCGCGGTACATTTACACACAACACATCATTACCGCGGTACATTTACACACAACACATTATTACCACGGTACATTTACACACAACACATCATTACCGCGGTACATTTACACACAACACATCATTACCGCGGTACATTTACACACAACACATCATGACGCGGTACATTTACACACAACACATCATGACCGAGGTACATTTACACACAACACATCATTACCGCGGTACATTTACACACAACACATCATTACCGCGGTACATTTACACACAACACATTATTACCATGGTACATTGACACACAACACATCATTACCGCGGTACATTTACACACAACACATTATTACCACGGTACATTTACACACAACACATCATTACCGCGGTACATTTACACACAGCACATCATTACCGCGGTACATTTACACACAACACATCATTACCGCGGTACATTTACACACAACACATCATGACAGAGGTACATTTACACACAACACATCATTACCGCGGTACATTTACACACAACACATCATTACCGCGGTACATTTACACACAACACATCATTACCGCGGTACATTTACACACAACACATTATTACCGCGGTACATTTACACACAACACATTATTACCGCGGTACATTTACACACAACACATCATTACCGCGGTACATTTACACACAATACATCATTACCGCGGTACATTTACACACAACACATTATTACCGAGGTACATTTACACACAACACATTATTACTGTGGTACATTTACACACAATACATTATTACCGCGGTCATGATGTGTTGTGTGTAAATGTACCGCGGTAATGATGTAAAATGTACATTTACACACAACACATTATTACTGTGGTACATTTACACACAGCACATCATTAAGCTTGCGGCAGCTGAGTGTCAGTCTGTGTGTGTTACAGGAGCTCCGGTCAGTGTTGTTGGGAAAGCTGTCGGCCACTGATGTCCTGCAGGAACTCCAGGCTCGTCTCTCCACTAGAGAGCGTCTGTTTCAAGAAGTGATGTCAGAGCACAGTCTCCAGCTGCAGGAACATCACACACACCTGACGGAGCTGCTCGACACCATCAGCTCCCGAGATCAGGAAATGAAGGTGTCGATGATCAGCAGTTATCATGCTCTGTCCCTCAGGATTTTCTCCTCTGTCCTGTGTGCTGGTTTCCTCATGTTCCTCGTGTTCCCTCAGGATTACGGGGAGAGGTTGGGACGGGTGATATCCGAGCGATCCGCTCAGCTGCAGGAGTTGCGGCGGCAGCTTTCGTCTCGGGAACAGGAGCTGCACGATGTGAACCGGGAGAGAGAGAGGGACTTTCCTGCGGCCCGGGAACTGAAGAGACTCCAGAACGTCCTCAAGGAGAAAGACTCCCTTATACAGGTCAGAGCAAACACATTTACTCAAGCTGCTGTTTACTGTGTTCATCACTGTGATAATTATTTAAGTCATTATTTGTTCAAGTCTTGTTGGGCTACATTTGTTTTAGTGGTTTTTAAACGCAATGTCTTTAAACAGACTTAATTTTCTTTAAAATTCATTTCTCGAGCTTCATCAGATTTGCACACTTCTGCTGTTATAGTGTTTTTATTCCTTACTACAGTTATTATTTTCTATAAATCGGATTAATGGATAAACTGCAGTAATGGTGTGTTGTGTGTAAATATACTGCGGCCATGATGTGTTGTGTGTAAATGTACCGCGGTAATGATGTGTTGTGTGTAAATGTACCGCGGTAATGATGTGTTGTGTGTAAATGTACCGCGGTAATGATGTGTTGTGTGTAAATGTACCGCGGTAATGATGTGTTGTGTGTAAATGTACCGCGGTAATGATGTGTTGTGTGTAAATGTACCGCGGTAATGATGTGTTTTGTGTAAATGTACCGCGGTAATGATGTGTTGTGTGTAAATGTACCGCGGTAATGATGTGTTGTGTGTAAATGTACCGCGGTAATGATGTGTTGTGTGTAAATGTACCGCGGTAATGATGTGTTGTGGGTAAATGTACCGCGGTAATGATGTGTTGTGTGTAAATGTACCGCGGTAATGATGTGCTGTGTGTAAATGTACCGCGGTAATGATGTGTTGTGTGTAAATGTACCGCGGTAATGATGTGTTTTGTGTAAATGTACCGTGGTAATGATGTGTTGTGTGTAAATGTACCGCGGTAATGATGTGTTTTGTGTAAATGTACCGCGGTAATGATGTGTTGTGTGTAAATGTACCGCGGTAATGATGTGTTGTGTGTAAATGTACCGCGGTAATGATGTGTTGTGTGTAAATGTACCGCGGTAATGATGTGTTGTGTGTAAATGTACCGCGGTAATGATGTGTTGTGTGTAAATGTACCGCGGTAATGATGTGCTGTGTGTAAATCTACCGTTATTGTGCTGTGGTAACGATGTGTTGTGTGTGCAGGAGTTACTGCAGGGTCAGAGCTCCACAGCAGCTGAACGGGGTGAGTGTCCCCACTGTACAGCCAACATTTTATCGATTAAAATGATTCTCTTCATTCTGAGTGAGTGTGTGTGTGTGTTTATGTTGAGCAGCTGTGTGTACGAGCAGCTCAGGCGATCTAGAGATTCAAGCGATCAGAGATGAGCTACAGCTGACCCTCAGAAAACAAAGAGAGACTGAGGTAAAACACACATCAAATCATGTCATTTTTATAGCCCTTTTTACAATACATATCCTAAACTTTGGAAAAGATTTGTTTACTGAATATATTAAGAAGATTAATGGTAATGATGTGCCAGGAGCTATATCTATTTCTATTTGATATATCAAAAATTATATCTATTTTGTTACAAGAATTCACATAAGGTCCCAAGAATATGCTATTTTTGTTTGTTTTCTAGAAATATAATTGATAATGGGTGGATTCAGATAATAGGTGAATATAAACACAAGAATAATGATAAAAGAATAATGAAGATTCATTGAGTGAGAACAATAGAACAAGAATTGAGCAGTTCTACCATAAAGACTCAGAAGGATTCTCAAATAAGTAGAATTTATTATATCAAAGGAGTTTACAGACAAAAATAAAGTAGATGCTCGCCAAGCTCCATCTCAGAGTTCTTTGGCGTAGGCCCCGTCCTCCGTCCGGGTCTGATGGTTAGCTTGTAGGTCCTGCCTGACGTTAGAGGCAGGGGTGGAGCCTACCCCCCGACGACGGGACGGGAACCATTCTGGTGGTGGTGGGGAGGATGGGGGAAAACTTTGGTACGACACCTACCAGGCAACAATATGGAACGGTAAGATCCGTCTTTTATATTCGATGTCAAGCTGTGATTGGTAGCGTGGAATTATAAATGAATGACGTGGCAGTGAAGTCTTTCTGGTAGAACTTGCGCTTTCATTTCTCGTCGCCAGACATTAGATAACAGACTGCAAATGGGGGTTTAAAGGTCAATAAAATATGTGATTAGCATCTTATCAGCTTTCTCTAAAAACTCACAACATGATCTTAGAAAATGTTTAATAAAATGAATAGTTTTAGAGATATCATCCTCAGATGTGAAGTGAACCATGAGCACACTTGTGGCTTCCGTTTAAGTGGTTATAAGTTGTTATACTACATTCACATAATATTCTTATACATTTTAAATAATATTCTTAATAATTTTATTTCTGTTTTTTAAGTTTGAGATTATATATCTCTATATTAATAACAGGCTGAGAAGGCTAATTCTTGAACTGTCATGTTGGCTTTCTAAATATATGTTGATTATGTGTCTATTCAGGATGACTTCTTAGCAGCAACCTTTTTATTTTGGGTTAGTCATTTATACCCAGCTTGCCAAAATGCCAAAATGACACACCATGGATGTTCTTGTGTGTGTGTGTGTATCTGTGTGTGTGTGTAGCGGGAGCTGTCAGAGTTGCGGTCTCTTTTGGCTGCGAGGCATCATGACAGATCTGATCAGCAGGTAAGATCATGAGTTATTGGCCTGTACATGCGTGCGAGTGTGTTTGTGTGTGTGTACTCATATTGTGTGTGTGTTTCAGTGTGTTCTGCAGCAGCTCGTGTCGGAGCAGAAGGCGCTGAATGAAGCTCTGAGAGCCGAAAAGAGTCTTTATCAGTCGCTCAGAGGCGTCCAGAGTCCAGCAGACAGGTCAGAACACAAGCACAGATCCTTCACATCTCTGTGTGTGTGTGTGTGTGTGTGTGTGTGAAGAGAAGGTTATGTCGTAACCTGTGTGTGTGTGTGTGTGTGTGTGTGTGGACTCCAGCAGCGCTGAGAAGACCCGAGCGCTGGACGAACAGCTGAACTCTCTTCAGGCGCTGCGTGAGCTGCTGGGACACACACTGAAGACGAGTCGACACACAGCGCTGGCGATGGAGCGACACACACTGGAGATGGGCCGGGCCACACGGGTCCAGGGCGATTATGGAGGTGGGACATGGCAGAGTTTGGCCTCCATCGCCGACGCTAATCTGAATGAAGCGCTAGTCCAGCATGAAGGATCATAACCCGCCAGAACTGTGTGTTTGTACAGTATATGTGTGTGTGTGTGTGTGTGTGTTTAATTCATTTTATCCAGTAGTCTGCCTGTGAATGGTGTGTGTGTGTGGTGTTGATGTTTGTATTCATTCATGATTTTGAGTTCACACACTCGAGATGCAGAAATGCCTTTATATTCCATTTGAATTACACAGACTCGTTTAATGAGAAGCAGATGTAGAGATATGCTGTTCCTCTGTACTGTGTGTGTGTGTGTGTGTGTGTGTGTGTGTGTGTTCAGCAGTCGAGTGGGCTTCTAACTTTAACTCTGTTTGTGTACGAGACGATACTTTAGTGCCAAATGACACTGATTTTACTGCATCATCCAGCTTTCTTTGTTCTTGTAACTGCAAAAATGAAATCTATATCATGTACTCCAAACTAAAAAGAAATAAATCTAAGCAGATTTCTTGGCCGATACCCTTCTGTATTTTTATTTTAATTCTATACTTTGAACATTCAGAAATCCCTGAATCAGGATAGTTGCTTCCTCAGATTAAGAGAAACGTAAACGTCACAGGTGAGTGTGTGTGAACAGGTGAGTGTGTGTGAACAGGTCAGTGTGTGTGAACAGGTGAGTGTGTGTGAACAGGTGAGTGAGTGTGTGTGAACAGGTGAGTGAGTGTGTGTGAACAGGTGAGTGTGTGTGAACAGGTCAGTGTGTGTGAACAGGTGAGTGAGTGTGTGTGAACAGGTGAGTGTGTGTGTGAACAGGTGAGTGTGTGTGTGTGAACAGGAATAGTCTACAGAGGAGATGCCACTCGTCACGTGTAGTTTTGATTGGTCATTGAACAGTTTAGTTTAGTTTGACACATGCATGCGTTCATCTCATCTGCATGGCTGTGACTGTGTGCGGTTTGATGACGATATGCAGATTTAAAATCATTAGCTGAACTATGAGGATGAAACCCCAAAGCAAGCATGCGCTGTTGAATGGTGCGGTTCACTGCATTACACACACTGTATATCGCAGACTTTCACGGCCGCTTTTATCGGCTTCCTCGACTTCGAGCAAGTTAATTATTTCTGACCGCGAGGACCAGGATATAAAGTTACTTCTGCCTTTAATAAATAATATGTCAATCTGATGTTTAGATCCTCCATTGGTCACTCATCTCTTTATCAAATTATTCTGAAGGTCAGAGGTCACCATAGGGCATTCCTATGTACTTCCTGTTGTGATGATGGTCATTATTACTGCTGATGGTTTAAACTCTTGCTGAGGCGTTGTGAACCTTTGACATCTTAAACTAGCACCATCTCTGGGTCTTTGCACCATTATCAATATAAAACACAACATCTATATTTATCTGTCAATATAAACCACAACATCTATATTAATCTGTCAATATAAAACACTTCATCTATATTTATCTGTCAATATAAAACACTTCATCTATATTTATCTGTCAATATAAACCACAACATCTATATTTATCTGTCAATATAAAACACTTCATCTATATTTATCTGTCAATATAAAACACTTCATCTATATTTATCTGTCAATATAAAACACTTCATCTATATTTATCTGTCAATATAAAACACTTCATCTATATTTATCTGTCAATATAACACACTTCATCTATATTTATCTGTCAATATAAAACACTTCATCTATATTAATCTGTCAATATAAAACACAACATCTATATTAATCTATCAATATAAAACACTTCATCTATATTAATCTGTCAATATAAAACACTTCATCTATATTTATCTGTCAATATAAAACACTTCATCTATATTAATCTGTCAATATAAAACACTTCATCTATATTTATCTGTCAATATAACACACTTCATCTATATTTATCTGTCAATATAAAACACTTCATCTATATTTATCTGTCAATATAAAACACTTCATCTATATTTATCTGTCAATATAAAACACTTCATCTATATTTATCTGTCAATATAAAACACTTCATCTATATTTATCTGTCAATATAAACCACTTCATCTATATTTATCTGTCAATATAAAACACTTCATCTATATTTATCTGTCAATATAAAACACTTCATCTATATTTATCTGTCAATATAAACCACTTCATCTATATTTATCTGTCAATATAAACCACTTCATCTATATTTATCTGTCAATATAAACCACAACATCTATATTTATCTGTCAATATAAAACACTTCATCTATATTTATCTGTCAATATAAAACACTTCATCTATATTTATCTGTCAATATAACACACTTCATCTATATTTATCTGTCAATATAAAACACTTCATCTATATTTATCTGTCAATATAAACCACTTCATCTATATTTATCTGTCAATATAAAACACTTCATCTATATTTATCTGTCAATATAACACACTTCATCTATATTTATCTGTGTTGAGCTGAGCTGCAGACCCCGCCCCTCCTGGTGCTGGAGGTGGTGCCTATCTGCAGTCAGCTAGTTAGTCACCAGGTGGGAAGAATCTGGTGATTAGGTGTCTTGGAGTCACTCACAGAGTGTTCAGCAAGCTGGAATGATGTGCTGAGGAGCTGGAAAAATGAGATTGCAGGACTAAAGCTTGTTTGAACAAGGAAGGAGTCGGTGAGCATTCGTTTGTGCAGTGTGGTGGATTTTAACATAAAAGTGAATCCTCTAATTATATTTAGGGTAAAATGTGTGTATAAAATCATGTGCTAAAGATTGTGTAAAAGAATCATGTGTTTGAATTGTAACCTGAAGTGTTATACATTTAACATTATAAAGGTTTAAAAGCATAGTTAAAAGAAATGTATTGTAAAGTTTTAAAGGGGTTAAAAAGCTGCTAGAGTTAAGGTAAAATCATTTTAGCAGTGCTTTAAAAGTGTCTTTATTTGAAAGTTGTCATGGCCAAAAGCAGGTAAAAACCTTAAACACAAACACAAGTAAATCAAACACAATAAAGTAACCATAATAAAGCATCATTCTTGAGGACACTTTTCAAATAAAGACACTTTTAAAGCACTGCTAAAATGATTTTACCTTAACTCTAGCAGCTTTTTAACCCCTTTAAAACTTTACAATACATTTCTTTTAACTATGCTTTTAAACCTTTATAATGTTAAATGTATAACACTTCAGGTTACAATTCAAACACATGATTCTTTTACACAATCTTTAGCACATGATTTTATACACACATTTTACCCTAAATATAATTAGAGGATTCACTTTTATGTTAAAATCCACCACACTGCACAAACGAATGCTCACCGACTCCTTCCTTGTTCAAACAAGCTTTAGTCCTGCAATCTCATTTTTCCAGCTCCTCAGCACATCATTCCAGCTTGCTGAACACTCTGTGAGTGACTCCAAGACACCTAATCACCAGATTCTTCCCACCTGGTGACTAACTAGCTGACTGCAGATAGGCACCACCTCCAGCACCAGGAGGGGCGGGGTCTGCAGCTCAGCTCAACACCTCCCACTCGATCTTCCCACGGAAACCGCTGGGAAGGTCGCACACAGTGAACTAGTAGTCAGAGATTCCCTCCTGGACTCCCAGCCTGCTCCTCCACTGGCAGTAAGACCACCAACCGCCGGACGTCCCGGTGAAGAATTGTGGACTGAAGGTCCTTGCGAATGCTGGAGAGGCGATGCTTGGATACAGGAAACTTGGATGTCAATGTTACAGGCCTCACCTCTGGAATACAGGAGCTCGCCACAACTCTAATATTCACATCCCGTACAATATTTCTGGAGTCAGGGTTAACACTAATGACTCTTCCAAGCTTAAAGTGGCCCCTCAATGCATTCTGATCACAGAGCCAAACGATATCACCAATTGCAACATTCCTCTGTGCAGTGTGCCACTTGCTTCTTACAAAGAGATTAGGACCAGCAAGTTGGCTCCAGGATCTCCAGAATTTGTTTACTTGATGCTGCATTTCCTGGAGTCTCTTATAGGGATAACTTGTGAAATCAAACGTTTTCCAGTCACCACTTGATGATGCTCGTCCCAGCAGGAGGGTATTGGGCGTGATATACTGCACTGTATCTTCAAGGCTCTGCACCCTGGCGTCAATGGGCCGCTCATTTGCCAGATTAGCGGCGAGCTGAAGTGTTGTCTGAAACTCACTAAAACAAAGCCCTGTTTCTCTCCCCAGACTGAGGAACGCCTTCTTCACAATCTGAACAGCTGCTTCAGCAGAGCCATTCCGATGAGGTGAATCAGCTGGCAGAATGTACCAGTGCCAGTCAGTTCCATTTTGAGCTGAAGTTTCCTCCACAGCAGACCTATCCAGGCTGTTCAGGAACTGATACAACTCCTTCAGAACAGGCTTGGCCCCAACAAAATTAGTCCCTGGGTCAGACCACAACTTCTTGGGGTGGCCTCTAATTGCTGTGAACCTCTGATAAGCCATCAGGAAGCTTTCTGTTGACATTGAGTTCGCAAGCTCCGTGTGAATTGCTCTGCTGACCATACAGCAGAATACGACTCCCCAGACTTTCATTTTGACTCTTTTCCTAACGTCATCTTTGACCTGATAGGGTCCAAACAGGTCAACTGCTGTAAACTCAAATGGAGATGCTGGCCTGGTTCTCTCTTGAGGAAGATCTCCCATCACTTGCTGACATCTTCTCACTCTAGCTTTTTTGCAGACCATACAATTCTCAATGACTTTTCGAGCAATTATTCGTCCCTTGATGACCCATGCTCTTTTTCTCACCTTCAACAGAGTCGCAGCCACACCCTCGTGACCCTTGCTGTGAGCTTCCCGAACCAGCAATGTTGAGACCCAAGCGCTGAAAGGTAAGAGGGGGACACCAACTCTATCTTCATTAAAGGCTTGGACTCTCCCACCACAAACTAGTAATCCAGTTTCTTCCTCTTTGAATACTACCAGCCGGTCTATTGTGGTTGCTGGAAAGGTCACCCCCTCTTGTGTGGCAAGAAAAAGATCTCTTAAAGCATCCTGGCGTTCCGTCGTGGTGATGACCCCGGCTGATGGAACCGCCTCCCACTTTGGATCTCCCAGGATCTTATTTTTAGCTGCAAAACATTTTGCTGCCCTCCAGACCCAGGCGATCGTCTTAACCAGGTGAGTCAGGTTGCTGAACCGTCCTTCATTCACCAGATTTCGGACAGCAGCACCAGCAGGTGGCCTTCGATGCTCCAGATCAGGTGACTTCTTCAACTGAGCTCTTGTGAGAGCCGCAGCAAACGATTTCTTCTGCATCCTTCCAACACTCTCTCTGGCAGATGCTGATACATCCTTTGCAGATTTAATTGGCCACTCCTCAGCTGGTAGACTCAGAAACTTGGGTCCTTGCTGCCATGTTGAATTTTCAGCCAACTCCTTTGGGCCAGCCCCACGAGTAATGATGTCAGCGATGTTCAGAGATCCAGGAATCCACCACCAATCCTGAAGCTTTGTGCTGGTCTGGATTTCGCCAATCCTGTTACCAAAAAAGGTCTGGAAGCCATAGCTCTCACGTTGAATTGAACAAAGTACTGTTTGGCTATCAACAAAATGGTACCACTGCTTGACTTGAATTCGGCCATGTCGTTCAAAGTACCTCTTTAACCGGGCGGCGAATACTGCCCCACATAACTCTGCCTTGACTGCTTCCCCCTTGTGGTCAAGAGGAGCCAGCTTAGCTTTAGACTCCACCAGCCTTACTATCGGACCTTGGTCACAGTCCCACCGCAAATACAGGACGGCACCATAAGCATGATCACTGCCATCAGAAAAGGTAATTGCATCAGGCTCAGCTGGCTCACCCACTGGTGTCAGGGCTCTAGGAAACTTGATTTTGCTCAGCTCAGCATATTCTTCAAAAAGACTGATGGCATCTTCTCTGAGCTTCTCTGATAGTGCAAGGTCCCAAGTGTCTTTGAGAGTGCTGCATTTGGGTTTGGCCTCTTGAAACGCTCTCCGAACCAAAATGGCTCCTTTCTGCTTTATAGGTGTCGTCAGACCAACCGGGTCATACAGCCCAGAAACTTGGCTAAGCAACTCTCGTCGTGTCAGTGGGTCTGGTGTCTGAGCTCTCACCGCTTCCAGTTGAAGGTCTTGGCCAAGTCTCATTTTTCTCTTCCTTTTTGAGAAGTTTATCCCAACCATAACATGAAGCTTGTCATCCTCCAGGGTGTAGCCGAGTCCGAGAGCTTTGTTGTCTTCCTCCTTAAGCTGATTTGGCAGAATCACAGTCTTCGGAATAGCCACCTGCTCCTTTTCCCCAACAGACTCCGTCTTGCTTTCACCAGAAAAGACCCACGGCTTTAACTTGAACCCTCCTGCCCCCAGGATCTGCTCCACATTTTTTGCGATAACTTTGAGCTGGTCCAAGTTATTATGAGAGGTCAGAATATCGTCGACATAGCTGTCCTCCTCTAACACTCGGCGCTCTTCCTCAAGATGCCTGAACTGGGGGAGATTCGCTGTCTCTCTCATGGCGAGTTGAGCGATACAACCTGCAGGCTTGTCACCAATGTTTACCCTTGTGACTGCATACTCGCCCAGCTCCTCCTCCTCAGAGTCACGCCACAGAAACCTATGCAAATGCACCTCCCGATCTTCAAGCCACACTGAATTGTACATCTTTCTTACATCTCCCAAAGCCGCAAAACCTCCCCTCCGGAATCTGAGAAGCACAGCACGAATAGAATTAAGGACGTCGGGGCCCTTCAACAGGAGATCATTTAGACTCACCCCTCTGCACTTCTGACTACTGTTCCAGACCAGTCTCACCGGAGTTGTGACGGAGTGCGGGTTGGGTGCGATGAGGTGGCTAATATACCAAACTGGGCCCGTCCATGACTGAAGAACGTCTTTAGACAATTTCATTGCGGCTCGGCGCTCGACCATCTCGTGAATTTGAGCAGCATATGCAGCCTTCCACTCTGATTCCCTGGTTAGCTGCCTCTCAGTTCTAAAGAAAGTTGCCTCAACTGCACTCCTGTTGCTTGGTAATGTGGCTGGATCTTCTACCCAGGGGTACTTGGCGTGCCAGTGAGGCCTCTCACTGTGCTCATCAGCAGCTACATATGTGAGCCCATTCTTTACCACCTCCAGCTCCCTTTCTTCGGCGAGGGTCATTTCTTTGCCACCTGGCTGGCAGTTTCCACAGCGACAACCCCCACATTTCGGGATGCAGCCAGCACCGATACTATCCCATTTCCACCACTCAAGGAAGTTAGATGTAGCAGTTACACAACTGAGTCCTTGAGGTTGCTGACTTTGTTGATGATGAATGGGAACCACACAGGTGTGTTCTTCATACTTTACCGCAGCAGTTCTCATAGACCTTGCGAAATGCGTTCTTGATGAATGAGCTGATACAGTTACTGCCTCAAACAAATCAGGATGGGTGCCAGCAACTGTCTTTCCCATTGGTCCGTCCCACAGCACAAGATCCCCCACAGTGCGGATTTTCTGCGGAGCCAGCTGGCCTTCCTTGTGACTTACTAGGAGATGAATCTCCCTTGGTCTTGCCAGGTCTCTGAGTGGAATGTCTGGGAAGAACTCTTGCAGTTTTTTAGCTGACACATGTCTTTGAATGTCTGCAATGTTGTCTAGGCCATAGCAAACCAGCTGATGGGATCTGAGAGTGCCTCTTGAAGTGTTTACCCGTATTTTCAGAATGTACCGCTTCGTCTTAACAAAGACTTTCATGCCTCCTACACCATGGACTACAAGCGTGATGTCTTCACTTCTAAGATTGAGCCGACCTGCTGCCTCATGGGTGATATAATTAGTATCAGAAGCTAGATCTATAAGAGTCCCAATTTTCTGCCCAGCATTTGCGGTTACTTCCAACAGCATCATAATGACAGGCCACTCCGCTAGGCCGCTCTCTGCCAAAAGACTTGAATGACACTTTGCAATATGCGATGTTCTTGCTGCTGTATTACAAAATGCGTCCCGGCATTGTTGAGCTAATTCAGGTGAGAGTTTTTTGAAGAATTCTTCCTGGGCTTCGGTGCAATTCCTCCAGCTCTCACCTCCCACTGTGCTGTCTTTCCTTCTCCTCTGAACCGTATTATCTCTGGATGCCTCTGCTCTGGGACACAGATAGTAATGATGGTCTGTAACTCTACAATCAGGATTTCTGCACAGAAACAAAGTTTTGCAGTGATTCCCCTCGTCATGAACCTCCAGGCATTTCCAGCAGGCTCCCAGCTTCCGCACTGCGTCCTTCTTCTCTGTGAGCTTGAGCATACGGAACTTTTTGCAGAAGTACAGCTTCTTTTTATGCTTGATGTCCCCACAGACGACACATCCTGAGAGATTGCTACTTGACTGGCTCGAGGCTCTGGTTCTTGCTTGCCTTTGCTCCGGTCGATTTTCTTTCCTCAGTGGCTCTTCATCCCTCAATTGATCCAGCTGTTCGTAGATACTCTCTTGACTCTTGAGAAAGGCCAGAAGATAGTCAAAGCGTTTCTCTGGGTCAGTACTGTTCCTCTCAGCCACATAGAGAAGCCACTCTTTCTTCAGTGCATCCGGAAGCTTGCTTTCAATTGACTTTGTCACCAGAGGGTTCCTTAAAGCGCCAGTATCACCAAGATCACTCAGGTCTTCAAGGGCCTTTTCCACAGCTTGGATGAGCTCAACAATTTTCTTGGGCTGGTGACCTCTGGCAGCTGGAAGTCTCTGGAGCTCCTCTACTATTTCAATAGCAATCACAGTTTGGCTTCCGAACCGATTCTCTAGGACACGGAAAATGTCCTCTGCTGTGTTATAAGTCATCAATCGAAGATCTCTCTTTACTTTCTCATCCAAACTGTCAAGAAGCTGGAACTTTTTGACTTCTTTTGAACCAGTGGGTTCTCCTTGACGCTGGAGGGCCTCCCAGTCCCTTTTCCAGCGATGAAAGTCTCGCCTGATGCCAGTGAACTTGGGAAGGGAAGTAGGCTTCAGTCTAACGGCTGCTGTTGGGTAGCTGATAGGAGCTGCGCTCAAATCTCTCTCTGCATCTTCTTTAGCTCTTGTTTGAATGAACTCTGCTTTTCTTGACATTAACTCGGGGATGATCTGCTCAAGATTTCTGACTCGCAGTTGAAAATCTTTCCGTTCAGCAGAAGGAACCCAACACTTCCAGTGTGTGTGCAGCTCTTTTGCCCTCTTAACCAGTTTTTCCAAGTAATCAAGCATGAAATCAAAACCCTCTTTTATTTCCGCCAGGTCCAACGGACGTCACACTCTCTGCTTTCTCCTCTGCAACCTTCACTGCCATGGTCAGTTCCTCTTCTCCAAAGTTAGCCCAGAGTGTCTTCTGGATAAGCTCTTTGAGCTCGTTCAGTCGTACCTCACACTCACTTGTAGTTTTCTCAATATCGGCCTTTTGCTGCTCATTCAACCAGGGAACTTCTTCGGAATCCGTATCCAGCTTTGCCTCTGCAAGGTACTGGGCCTCCACGTCCTCGTTGGCTTCCATGACCTTGTTAGCCTCAATAATGAGCTTTTTGAGACTATCCTTGAGCTCCTCTTCAGGCATGATGGCATGCATCCGAACTACATTGTTAGCCAGTCGTGAGAATTGACGCTTTGCAGATGTCCTACTTGCTTTAAGTTGATCCAGGGTCTTTGAGTCAGCCATC
>NW_024121321.1:3160489-3261118 GCF_016745375.1 Pimephales promelas | reverse complement strand
AAACTCTGGATTCTGATAGAGGGCCATGAGATTAGACCTGAGTGCAACAATGGAGGCTCTAAGACCCTTCCAGTGCTGAGAATATTGAAACTCAAAATTTCGGACCCGAAAAAAAAAACGACAGTGGTTACCCTTACGTTTTTTTTTTTTTGGGCGAAAATTAAGTATCCCCATCTTCTCAAAACTCTGGATTCTGATAGAGGGCCATGAGACATAGACCTGAGTGAAACAATGGAGGCTCTAGACCTTCCAGAGCTGAGATATCGAAACTCAAAATTTCGACCCGAAAAAAAAAACGACAGTGTTACCCCTTACGTTTTTTTTTTTGGGCGAAAATTAAGTATCCCAATCTTCTCAAACTCTGGATTCTGATAGAGGGCCTTGAGACATAGACCTGAGTGCAACAATGGAGGCTCTAGACCCTTCCAGAGCTGAGATATCGAAAATCAAAATTTCGACCGAAAAAAAAAACGACAGTGTTACCCCTTACGTTTTTTTTTTTTTTGGGGAAAAATTAAGTATCCCAATCTTCTCAAAACTCTGGATTCTGATAGAGGGCCATGAGACTTAGACCTGAGTGCAAAAATGGAGGCTCTAGACCCTTCCAGAGCTGAGATATCGAAACTCAAAATTTCGACCCGAAAAAAAAAAACGACAGTGGTACCCCTTACGTTTTTTTTTCGGGCGAAAAATTAAGTTTCTCCAATCTTCTCAAAACTCTGGATTCTGATAGAGGGCTATGAGACTTAGACCTGAGTGCAAAATGGAGGCTCTAGACCCTTCCAGAGCTGAGATATCGAAACTCAAAATTTCGACCCGAAAAAAAAACGACAGTGTACCCTTACGTTTTTTTTTTGGGGGCGAAAAATTAAGTATCCCCAATCTTCCAAAACTCTGGATTCTGATAGAGGGCCATGAGACTTAGACCTGAGTGCAAAATGGAGGCTCTAGACCCTTCCAGAGCTGAGATATCGAAAATCAAAATTTCGACCCGAAAAAAAACGACAGTGTTACCCCTTAAGTTTTTTTTTTTGGCGAAAAATTAAGTTTCTAATCTTCTCAAAACTTGGATTCTGATAGAGGGCCATGAACTTAGACCTGAGTGCAACAATGGAGGCTCTACCCTTCCAGAGCTGAGATATCGAAATTCAAAATTTCGACCCGAAAAAAAAACCCACAGTGTTACCCCTTACGTTTTTTTTTTGGCGAAAAATTAAGTATCCCCAATCTTCTCAAAACTCTGGATTCTGATAGAGGGCCATGAGACTTAGACCTGAGTGCAACAATGGAGGCTCTAGCCCTTCCAGTGCTGAGATATCGAAACTCAAAATTTCGACCCGAAAAAAAAACGACAGTGGTACCCCTTACGTTTTTTTTTTTTGGGCGAAAAATTAAAGTATCCCCAATCTTCTCAAAACTCTGGATTCTGATAGAGGGCCATGAGACTTAGACCTGAGTGCAACAATGGAGGCTCTAGACCCTTCCAAGCTGAGATATCGAAAACAAAATTTCGACCGCGAAAAAAAAACGACAGTGTTACCCCTTACGTTTTTTTTTGGGCGAAAAATTAAGTATCCTAATCTTCTCAAAACTCTGGATTGATAGAGGGCCATGAGACTAAGACCTGAGTGCAACAATGGAGGCTCTAGACCCTTCCAGAGCTGAGATATCGAAATTCAAAATTTCGACCCGAAAAAAAAAACACAGTGTTACCCCTTACGTTTTTTTTTTGGGCGAAAAATTAAGTTATCCCCAATCTTCTCAAACTCTGGATTCTGATAGAGGGCCATGAGACTTAGACCTGAGTGCAACAATGGAGGCTCTAGATCCTTCCCAGTGCTGAGATATCGAAACTCAAAATTTCGACCCGAAAAAAAAACCGACAGTGTTACCCCTTACGTTTTTTTTTTGGGCGAAAAATTAAGTATCCCCAATCTTCTCAAAACTCTGCATTCTGATAGAGGGCCATGAGCCTTAGACCTGAGTGCAAAAATGGAGGCTCTATCAGAATCCAGAGTTTTGAGAAGATTGGGGATACTTAATTTTTCGTCCAAAAAAAAAAAAACATAAGGGGTAACACTGTCGTTTTTTTTTCGGGTCGAAATTTTGAGTTTCGATATCTCAGCTCTGGAAGGGTCTAGAGCCTCCATTGTTGCACTGCAGGTCTAAGTCTCATGGCCCTCTATCAGAATCCAGAGTTTTGAGAAGATTGGGGATACTTAATTTTTCGCCCCAAAAAAAAAAAAACGTAAGGGGTAACACTGTCGTTTTTTTTTTCTGGTCGAAATTTTGAGTTTCGATATCTCAGCTCTGGAAGGGTCTAGAGCCTCCATTGTTGCACTCAGGTCTAAGTCTCATGGCCCTCTATCAGAATCCAGAGTTTTGAGAAGATTGGGGATACTTAATTTTTCGCCCAAAAAAAAAAACGTAAGGGGTAACACTGTCGTTTTTTTTTTCTGGTCGAAATTTTGAGTTTCGATATCTCAGCTCTGGAAGGGTCTAGAGCCTCCATTGTTGCACTCAGGTCTAAGTCTCATGGCCCTCTATCAGAATCCAGAGTTTTGAGAAGATTAGGGATACTTAATTTTTCGCCCCAAAAAAAAACGTAAGGGGTAACACTGTCGTTTTTTTTTCGGGTCGAAAATTTTGATTTTCGATATCTCAGCTCTGGAAGGGTCTAGAGCCTCCATTTTTGCACTCAGGTCTAAGTCTCATGGCCCTCTATCAGAATCCAGAGTTTTGAGAAGATTGGGGATACTTAATTTTTCGCCCAAAAAAAAAACGTAAGGGGTAACACTGTCGTTTTTTTTTTCGGGTCGAAATTTTGAGTTTCGATATCTCAGCTCTGGAAGGGTCTAGAGCCTCCATTGTTGCACTCAGGTCTAAGTCTCATGGCCCTCTATCAGAATCCAGAGTTTTGAGAAGATTGGGGATACTTAATTTTTCGCCCCAAAAAAAAACGTAAGGGGTAACACTGTCGTTTTTTTTTTCTGGTCGAAATTTTGAATTTCGATATCTCAGCTCTGGAAGGGTCTAGAGCCTCCATTGTTGCACTCAGGTCTAAGTCTCATGGCCCTCTATCAGAATCCAGAGTTTTGAGAAGATTAGGGATACTTAATTTTTCGCCCCAAAAAAAAACGTAAGGGGTAACACTGTCGTTTTTTTTTCGGGTCGAAATTTTGAGTTTCGATATCTCAGCTCTGGAAGGGCTAGAGCCTCCATTTTTGCACTCAGGTCTAAGTCTCATGGCCCTCTATCAGAATCCAGAGTTTTGAGAAGATTGGGATACTTAATTTTTCGCCCCCCCAAAAAAAAACGTAAGGGGTAACACTGTCGTTTTTTTTTCTGGTCGAAATTTTGAATTTCGATATCTCAGCTCTGGAAGGGTCTAGAGCCTCCATTGTTGCACTCAGGTCTATGTCTCATGGCCCTCTATCAGAATCCAGAGTTTTGAGAAGATTGGGGATACTTAATTTTTCGCCCAAAAAAAAAAACGTAAGGGGTAACACTGTCGTTTTTTTTTTCGGGTCGAAATTTTGAGTTTCGATATCTCAGCTCTGGAAGGGTCTAGAGCCTCCATTGTTGCACTCAGGTCTATGTCTCATGGCCCTCTATCAGAATCCAGAGTTTTGAGAAGATTGGGGATACTTAATTTTTCGCCCCAAAAAAAAAACGTAAGGGGTAACACTGTCGTTTTTTTTTTCTGGTCGAAATTTTGAGTTTCGATATCTCAGCTCTGGAAGGGTCTAGAGCCTCCATTGTTGCACTCAGGTCTAAGTCTCATGGCCCTCTATCAGAATCCAGAGTTTTGAGAAGATTGGGGATACTTAATTTTTCGCCCCAAAAAAAAAACGTAAGGGGTAACACTGTCGTTTTTTTTTTTCTGGTCGAAATTTTGAGTTTCGATATCTCAGCACTGGAAGGGTCTAGAGCCTCCATTGTTGCACTCAGGTCTATGTCTCATGGCCCTCTATAAGATATCCAGATGTTTATTCGCCTCTGCCATAACGACCTATCGGTTTTCATTAAACCGAGAAAAATTGAATTTTGTTTTATTTACGATCACTGAGAAAAGTTCTATTATTTAAAAAGCAAAAAAAAATTATTTTTTTTTTTATTATTTTCAAGGTGAAAAGGATTCATTTGCCTGGATCCACGCCGAAGAAAACGTCTAAATGTCACATTTTTAATGAAGCAGCCTAAATATTCCACTTTGGAAAATGTGTAGATGTCAGGTTTTCATTAAACCAAAAAAATGGAATTTTGTTTTATTAACGATCACTGAGAAATGTTCTATTATTTAAAAAGCAAAAAAAAACAAAAACAAAAAAAAAACATTATTTTCAAGGTGAAAAGGATTCTTTTGCCTGGATCCACGCCGAAGAAAACGTCTATATGTCACGTTTTTAATGAAGCAGCCTAATGAGTAAAATGTCTATTTTCTTGGGCGTCCCCCAGCTCCTCGTTTAAGCAAAAGGTTCGCTAAAACAACGTATTACATCGACGTTAAACCACGTTAACGGTGTAAACCATAACCTTTTAAATACTCGACCTAGTTCCATTGCTTAGCAACGGGAAGAAACTCCTGTAACTTCAGTGCCCAACCTGTATCACGACAAGACGTGAAATAATCATGTTGGTCCACTTTGGAAAATGTGTAGATGTCACGGTTTAGTTTAAACTCAAAACCATAAATAGGGCTATACTGCCCTCTTGTATCAAATTATATTTCTATATTTATTTTTCCAACAAATAAAACCAAACCGTCAATAAAAATTCATTCAATACACCTTTGAACTCAACAGATTCAGTGGCTCAATTGATAAAGCGTTGGGCTTAAAGCAAGAAGACCTGAGTTCAAATCCCATTCTTGCTTACGTTAAATTGTTGTGATTATATCAAACAAAGTGGCCAAAACAACATTTCTTCAACCCGGTATCACGACAAGACGTGAAATAATCACGTTGGTCCACTTTTGAAAACGTGTAGATGTCACGGTTTAAACCCCCTCAAACGTGAAACTTACACTTAAACTGAAACTTACCATCACGACCTATTGGTTTTCATTAAACCGAGAAAAATGGAATTTTGTTTTATTGACGATCACTGAGAAATGGTCTATTATTTAAAATGCAAAAAACATTTATTATTTTCAAGTTGAAAAGGATTCATTTGCCTCGATCCACGGCGAAAAAAACGTCTAAATGTCACATTTTTAATGAAGCAGCCTAAATAGTCCACTTTGGAAAATGTGTAGATGTCACGGTTAAACCCCCTCAAACGTGAAACTTACACGTTTGCGTTAACACGCTCCAGTGGAGAGATATCCAGATGTTTATTCGCCTCTGCCATAACCATAGATATATACACTAGACCTCACCTTGGGGGTCTAAGCATGCGTCAAAACCGCCGCCATCTTGGAACAGGGGTCTTGTCATAGGAAGTAGCTAGGTAATGCTGCTATCTCTGCCTTTACTTCAAATTCATTGATGGTGGCGGACTTTTGTGCAGCGTATGATGTTCACGGATTAAATCTGAACTAGAACGAATGTTTTTTTTTTTTTTTTTAAACTTTTTTTTTCTTTCTGGAATCAATGATAAATACATGTCAAACAAACCAAAAAAACAAGAAAAATCGCATTCATGATGATTTATGGTGATTTACTGTGTCTACTACATTGACGCTGATGCATTAAAGATGGCGGCTCTATTGACGCATTCGTTCCAATGAACTGCCGTAGCCAAGGTGAGGTCTAGTGTATATGTCTATGTGCCATAACGACCTATCGGTTTTCATTAAACCGAGAAAAATGGAATTTTGTTTTATTTACGATCACTGAGAAAAAAAGTGCATCTATCCATCATAAAAGTGCATCTGTCCATCATAAAAGTGCATCTGTCCATCATAAAAGTGCATCTGTCCATCATAAATGTGCATCTGTCCATCATAAAAGTGCATCTGTCCATCATAAAAGTGCATCTGTCCATCATAAAAGTGCATCTATCCATCATAAAAGTGCATCTGCCCATCATAAAAGTGCATCTATCCATCATAAAAGTGCATCTGTCCATCATAAAAGTGCATCTATCCATCATAAAAGTTCATCTGTCCATCATAAAAGTGCATCTGTCCATCATAAAAGTGCATCTGTCCATCATAAAAGTGCATCTGTCCATCATAAATGTGCATCTGTCCATCATAAAAGTGCATCTGTCCATCATAAAAGTGCATCTGTCCATCATAAAAGTGCATCTATCCATCATAAAAGTGCATCTGTCCATCATAAAAGTGCATCTGTCCATCATAAAAGTGCATCTGTCCATCATAAAAGTGCATCTGTCCATCATAAATGTGCATCTATCCATCATAAAAGTGCATCTATCCATCATAAAAGTGCATCTGTCCATCATAAAAGTGCATCTATCCATCATAAAAGTTCATCTGTCCATCAATAAAAGTGCATCTCTCCATCATAAAAGTGCATCTGTCCATCATAAAAGTGCATCTGTCCATCATAAATGTGCATCTATCAATCATAAAAGTGCATCTGTCCATCATAAAAGTGCATCTGTCCATCATAAAAGTGCATCTGTCCATCATAAATGTGCATCTATCCATCATAAAAGTGCATCTATCCATCATAAAAGTGCATCTATCCATCATAAAAGTGCATCTGTCCATCATAAAAGTGCATCTATCCATCATAAAAGTGCATCTATCCATCATAAAAGTGCCTCTGTCCATCATAAATGTGCATCTATCCATCATAAAAGTGCATCTATCCATCATAAAAGTGCATCTGTCCATCATAAAAGTGCATCTATCCATCATAAAAGTGCATCTATCCATCATAAAAGTGCATCTATCCATCATAAAAGTTCATCTGTCCATCATAAAAGTGCATCTGTCCATCATAAAAGTTCATCTGTCCATCATAAAAGTGCATCTATCCATCATAAAAGTTCATCTGTCCATCATAAAAGTGCATTTGTCCATCATAAAAGTGCATCTATCAATCATAAAAGTGCATCTGTCCATCATAAAAGTGCATCTATCCATCATAAAAGTGCATCTATCCATCATAAAAGTGCATCTGTCCATCATAAAAGTGCATCTATCCATCATAAAAGTGCATCTATCCATCACATAAGTGCATCTGTCCATCATAAAAGTTCATCTATCCATCATAAAAGTGCATCTATCCATCATAAAAGTGCATCTATCCATCATAAAAGTGCATCTGTCCATCATAAAAGTGCATCTGTCCATCATAAAAGTGCATCTGTCCATCATAAAAGTTCATCTGTCCATCATAAAAGTGCATCTATCCATCATAAAAGTTCATCTGTCCATCATAAAAGTGCATCTGTCCATCATAAAAGTGCATCTGTCCATCATAAATGTGCATCTATCAATCATAAAAGTGCATCTGTCCATCATAAAAGTGCATCTATCCATCATAAAAGTGCATCTATCCATCATAAAAGTGCATCTGTCCATCATAAAAGTGCATCTGTCCATCATAAAAGGTTATCTATCCATCATAAAAGTGCATCTATCCATCATAAAAGTTCATCTGTCCATCATAAAAGTGCATCTGTCCATCATAAAAGTGCATCTGTCCATCATAAAAGTTCATCTATCCATCATAAAAGTGCATCTATCCATCATAAAAGTGCATCTATCCATCATAAAAGTGCATCTGTCCATCATAAAAGTGCATCTGTCCATCATAAAAGGTTATCTATCCATCATAAAAGTGCATCTATCCATCATAAAAGTGCATCTGTCCATCATAAAAGTGCATCTATCAATCATAAAAGTGCATCTGTCCATCATAAAAGTTCATCTGTCCATCATAAAAGTGCATCTGTCCATCATAAAAGTGCATCTGTCCATCATAAAAGTTCATCTATCCATCATAAAAGTGCATCTGTCCATCATAAAAGTTCATCTGTCCATCATAAAAGTTCATCTGTCCATCATAAAAGTGCATCTGTCCATCATAAAAGTGCATCTATCCATCATAAAAGTGCATCTATCCATCATAAAAGTGCATCTGTCCATCATAAAAGTGCACTCCTCCCAGGCCTGAGTTTTTGCCTCCACAACCACCCGGGCTGCAGTCCGCTTGGCCTGCCGGTACCAGTCAGCTGCCTCAGGAGTTCCACAAGCCAGCCAGGCCCCATAGGCCTCCTTCTTCAGCTTGACGGCATACTTTACTTCCTGTGTCCACCACCGGGTTCAGGGATTGCCGCCTCGATAGGCACCGGAGACCTTACGGCTGCAACTCTGAGCAGCCGCTTCGACAATGTAGGTGGAGAACATGGTCCACTCGGACTCAATATCTACAGCCTCCCCCGGGATCTGGTCGAGGCTCCTCCAGAGGTGGGAGTTGAAGATCTCTGCCAAACGTTTCCAGCAGACCCTTACAGTACGCTTGGGTCTGCCGAGTCTGTTTAGCTTCCTCTCCCGCCATCTGATCCAACTCACCACCAGGTTGTGATCTGTTGACAGCTCTGCCCCTCTCTTCACCCAAGTGTCCAAGACATATGGCTGCAGTCAGATGAAACGACCACAAAGTCGATCATTGACCTACGCCACTGATGGACACCCTTTTGCTTGAAGATGGTGTTCGTTGTGGACAAACTGTGACTAGCACAGAAGTCCAATAACTGAACACTACTCGGGTTCAGGTCAGGGGGGCCATTCTGTCCCTAGAGCTAGTTTCCATGTCCAGGGATCGGGTTGTTGAGGCCCCCGCCTTCGACTGCCGCCCGATCCTCTCAGCACAGGCCCCTTACGGTCCCTCCTGAAGGTGGTGAGCCCACGGGAAGGAGGCCCCACGTTGCTTCTTCGGACTGAGCCCTGCCAGACACCGTGTGGGAGGCCCTGCCACCAGGCGCTCACATACTGGCTCCAAGGTGGGGCCCCGGCTGTCCTTGTTTTCACTTCACTCATAAGGTTTTTTGAACCGTTCATGGTCTGACCCGTCGCCTAGGACCGGTTTGCCTTGGGAGACCCTACCAGGGGCATATAGCCCCGGACAACATAGCTCATAGGGTCGTTCGGGTACTCAAACCCCTCCACCACGTTAAGGTGGCAGTGCAAGGAGGGGTTGATTAGAATCACTTTTTTTCTATTTCAGTTTATTTTAATGGGGATTTGTTATACCCTATATGAAGAGTTCAGATGCAAAAGCCTCGAAGTGCCATTTGAAATTTTCTTCTAAAATTATCATTTTTATCAAGCTTGTATATTTAAGTTCAGTAATTTCACTTAAATGACAATGAAGATTACCTATTAATGGTCATTTAAGTGAAATTACTGAACTTAAATACACAAGCTTGATAAAAATGGTCATTCTAGAACCAAATTTCAAATGGCACTTCGAGGCTTTTGCATCTGAACTCTTCAAATATACATGACACATACAGTATTTGAATATATGAGTGGTTTTCTGTTTTGTTTCAATAAATATAACACCAATATAATGGTTTGAATAGTATCTACTTATTATGGGAGATGTTCATTTGGACCAACATGTTTCAGGTGGGGATCATCAACATTTGCTTCTTAGACATCATAAAGACTGTAAAAGTACAAAAGTTATAAAACATATATCAATAGGGTCCTGAGGACAGGAGTTCCAGTGATCCAATGTCACAATTTATTTTTTTACATTTTTTGGTGTTCATTTGAGTGTTTATGCACTATACATCATCTAATCATGACTTGATGATGAATTTAGGGTCTCAGGTATATCTACCATAAGGGAGCGCGTCTTGTTCCACTCGTAGAGTTGGGGGCATCAAATTCAGGTTTCACCTCCTGTATCATGATCCCACCGGTCCAGTTCACCACATTTGAGCCATGAATGTTTGTTGTTATTTTGTTCAGATTCTCCCACTCGAGATGAAACACATTCCCTCACCAGTAGTAATAATAATAATAATGAAAGTATAATTAATTAATTATTAAGCATAACATTTTTTTTTTCAACTTAACAGAAACCTGGAGAGACCATTATCTGCCAGTTAATGTGGGCTTCCAAACGCTAAATGCTCTTCACCAAGAAAGACCTTTCTAATTGTGTGTTGGTGCATGGTGTAGGCTATGTATTTGTGTAGTTAGTTTAAAAATGTATGTTAAATAAACCTCACATTACCAGTGAATCCTAATTACATGATGTGATTTTTAATTAATGCATATTTTTGAACACGCTGTATCTTAAAATGTATTATTTAATTAAAATATCTATGTTATATTTTTAATGTGCAACAAGTGAACATTGGGAACAAGCTCAACATGTGCTCAACAATAATTTACATAGCCAGTTATGAAAAATGGAGGAGATCTATCAAATCGAAAACTAAAGGAGAAAAACAGACTGCCTATATCTGCTTTTTTGGATATCCAGGGTGGCAACCAATATAGCCAGAAAATACATACATGTGACAATATTTCAGGTGGGGATCATCAACATTTGCTTCTTAGACATCCTAAAGACTGTAAAAATACAAAAGTTAAAAAACATATATCAGAAGGGTCCATAGGACAGGAGTTCCAGTGATCCAATGTCACCATTTTTTAAAATTTGTTGGTGTTTATTTGAGTTTTTATGCACTATACATAATCTAATCAAGACAATCCTCATATCTATCAATTCCTCATGCAAAGACGAAGAGAAAATGGGGTAGATTGTGTCTGTAGGATGTATTGTTCAGATTCTATGTAGGTTTAAAGTTTTCATTTTCCGCAGCCAAAAATCAAGCACGGACACAGAAGATGATACAAAAAATCACATATGGGACAAAAATTTGCGCGGGGAACATCAAAATTCATTTTCTAGACATCTTAAGGATTACAAAAAACTAGGTTAAAAAAATATATCTTTCAGGTGCAGGTGAACCCCCCCTTCCTACCAGACTAATTGTAAATGTGTGGGCAAGTGGTCACTTCAGTTGTTTGTTATGAAGTAGATTTAGACTCATTAATGATGTTTAAGTCTATGCAAATAATAACATGTAATGCATCAGACCACAACACACTGTGATGACTCAAATCTGAAGTACACACTGATTGTCCAGTTCTGAGCCAATCAGGCTAATCATGAAAACATTAATTATACATGTTTACCACATGTGAAGTGAATATACAAAAGCTAGGTGAAAGTTATACCCCGAAGGTTCAGTAAAACTGCCCTGTTCCAACCACACAGACAAACGCAAATACAATTCTTTAGATCTATATATATCTATTATGGCTGGGTATTGACATAAATTTCACAATTCGATTCGATTTCGATTCGATTCAATATTGGTTATGTTGGATATCAAGTACAGTACATGGCAATTATTTTCAAGGAAAACAGATCTCTTAACTAATGCTTTAAATTATAGCCTACTATAATATTGAAGGTAAAAATTAACTGATTTATAGCAATACAAACACTTAAATATATATTAACATTTTAACAGTATAATTTTAGCATTAATGAGGCAGAAAATGCTGCTGATAACAGTAATAGTGTACTTGACTACTTTTAAAATACACCATTAACATATTTAATTATGTTTTATCATGCCACTGTTAACATAGTTCAAATATATTTGAAATAAATGATTTACTATACAATATTTTATATATATTATTATATTTTAAATAATTTATAAGTGTATAAATAAGGTGAAAATGTGATAAAGAAGTGTATTTAAAAATGCATAGTTCAATTGAACTAAAAGGGGTAAAATAAAAACAACTTTAAGTTGACATAGTATATTTATAGTATTTTAAATAGCACAGTTGAGTAGGCTACACCAAGATGATCTTAAGTTTATCTAGAAAAGCTTTTAATATATTAAGTACAAAACAAGTGCGCAAAAATAGAGGACTTTAAGTACATTATGGAAGTGTATTTTAGTGAACTTTTTTTCACCTATGCCAGTGGATTGAAGCGGATTGAAGACTGTGCGAGCCACAAGACAACACTGTATCCGCTTCACTGATCGAAACGAGCACTTCGATCACTTGATTTAAAAAAAAAAACCCCACACATTTCAGCATAACGACTCTAATTTGACAAACGAACAAAATAAATGCTCTGCTTGTTAACTGAAGATGTTTAATCGATTTGTATTGGTACATCCGTGCCGCGAAGATGTTTTAAAAAGTGGTGGGGAGAATATCGACCCCAGGAAAAAAGTGGTGACGTGCGTTAATGTGAACGACCCCCCCTCTCTGTATTTTAGACGCCCCCTCATCAGCGCTCGGCTGGCGCCGGCTTTGGCTACAATGTTCCAACAATGTACGATGTGATTTAAGAATTGATATTGGTTCGTAAAAATGAGAATAGATTAATTTCGAGAAATAGATTTTTTTTTTTACCCAGCCCAAAATATATATACTTAAGTAATAATTATTAACTCTATGTACTTACTATAGGGTTAAACTTACCCACTTTTATCAATAAGTACTTTTGAAAAGTGCACTTTGTGATAATGTCAAAGTTTTACTTTAAAGTACATTTTAAGTTTTACTAATCTTTTGTTGTTTACACCTATTTTGATGTGTTGACTAACATACTAAAGCACATGTAAAGTACTTGATAATAATTTTTATTGTTGTGTTATTTAATATTATATTTATATAAAAGAAATACTATTAAATTGCAACTTCGACATTACATTAAGTTTCAATGGGAATTTGAGCTTGTCTGTACATTTTGGCAGTACACTTCATCCATATTTCAAGGACAATAAAAGTTATTAAATGACATATATGCAAATGTACTTAAGTCTTTAAGTGTGTCAAAAACACTCTGAAGTTCAGTTAAACGCATTTAATACAAATTTACCCATAATACTTACAATTAAAATCAACTGTCTATAAACTGCCCCCAAACATTACCCTTAAGTATATTATTTATACAAGTATTTGTTTTAAAATAATGCTATATATACTTTTTCTCAAGGGTAAAGCAAACTGCACACACATACTCAGTGTACGTACCGCTTTAATAAATGATATAGAGTAGATTGAACGCCATTCCACACAGACCCAGTGTCTTGAACTCTTCTCCAATTTCTCAAGGGCAAAATCATGAAAACGACAAAGATAAAATTACACACGTAATGATTGACACCTTCAGACATATGATGGCAAAATGACACCTAAGCAAATGAAGATCGTTCAGATATGTTTCTATTCATAAAAGGACATGAGGGGAGAAACACAGAAGGTTATGAGAGCAAAATTGCAGCAGCCACATTTAAGAGTTAAACGAACAGTGATCTGAATAGCAAGTGTGTGTGTGAGGTGCAGCTGTGGTGTTGTAATAGGTGGTGTAATTGTATGATGACAGTGTGTCTGTGTGTTCTGTGCTCTCCTGGGTATTGTGATCATCTTTGACAGGTGATGCTGCTCCTCCGGGAAACAGCTTCATCTTAGAGATGCACACACACACACACACACACACACACACACTCTGTCACCAACTGAGCAATGCATTCGCACACAATGAAGATTTCAAGCAGAGTGTGATCTTCTAACATCAGCATAACTGCACTCTAATGCAAACATGCTGTCACGGGGGAACGCCACAGGCACAAAACGCATCTTTTTAAAGTCTTCATCTCAATGTACATAATTTTTCCAAAGTACTATTCATGTCTTTCTGTGAAAAACCTTTAATGAGGAGGAAATTACAGAGTACACCTACACAAGGCTGTAATTAGCCATTTTTCTGCTGACCTTCAACTTCATAAATTCAACCCAAAACATTTAACATAACATAACAGGGTTGAATGGCAGTTGCCGAGAGAGAGAGAGAGAGAGAGAGAGAAATAGAGAGAGAGAGAGATTTGTTTGTTTGTTTTGAGAGAGAAATGTCATAATTTTTTCAATGATATTTATTACTAGGCACAGAAAAACTGAGAGATAGTGATTAAATGGCATGATGCACATTTATTGTCTGCACCTATTCAATTTATTACAAAAATAAAAACACTTAAAATGCACTTCATACACAAAACAATACGGAAGCCCTGAACCGCAACATAAAAAAACGGAAAAAAAAAATAAATAAATCTAGCGTTTCGAGATTAAAGTCGAAATGTTTCGAGATCAAAGTCGAAATGTTTCGAGATCAAAGTCGAAATGTTTTAAGATCACATGTCGAACTGTTTCGAGATTAAAGTTGAAATGTTTCAAAATTAAAGTCGAAATGTTTCAAGATTAAAATCAAAATGTGTCCAGATTAAAGTCGAAATGTTGCGAGATCAAAGTCGAAATGTTGCGAGATTAAAGTCGAAATGTTTTCAGATTAAAGTCGAAATGTTGCGAGATTAAAGTCGAAATGTTTCCAGATTAAAGTCAAAATGTTTCGAGACTAAAGTCGAAATGTTTCCAGATTAAAGTCGAAATGTTTCCAGATTAAAGTCGAAATGTTTTGAGATCAAAGTCGAAATTTTTCCAGATTAAAGTCAAAATGTTTCGAGATTAAAGTCTAAATGTTTCCAGATTACAGGTCGAAATGTTTCGAGACTAAAGTCGAAATGTTTCGAGATTAAAGTCGAAATGTTTCCAGATTAAAGTCGAAATGTTGAGATCAAAGTCGAAATTTTTCCAGATTAAAGTCAAAATGTTTCGAGATTAAAGTCGAAATGTTTCCAGATTAAAGTCGAAATGTTTTGAGATCAAAGTCGAAATTTTTCCAGATTAAAGTCAAAATGTTTCGAGATTAAAGTCGAAATGTTTCCAGATTAAAGTCGAAATGTTTCCAGATTAAAGTCGAAATGTTTCCAGATTAAAGTCGAAATGTTGCAAGATTAAAGTTAAAATTTTTTCAGATTAAAGTCAAAATGTTTCCAGATTAAAGTCGAAATGTTTCGATATCAAAGTCGAAATGTTTCGAGATCAAAGTCGAAATGTTGCGAGACTAAAGTTGAAATGTTTCCAGATTAAAGTCAAAATGTTTCGAGATTAAAGTCGAAATGCTTCGAGATTAAAGTCAAAATTCACTTTGAATTTTTGGTATGTTTTAGCTTACCTCAAGATGTAGCTGTCTTTGTTTCCGCAGTATTTTCAATTTTGATATTTTTAGATCAAACCGTTCTTGTCTGTCAGTCATATAATGGAGGTCTATGGTCACCACCTCAAAGAGCATGCACAGAGAAGTCCAAATTAAACATGATTTAATGACTCGTAAATTTAAGTACACAGACACGAAACGAGCGGTTTGTGTGAGAAAACAAACAGTATTTGTTGAGCTGAGCTGCAGACCCCGCCCCTCCTGGTGCTGGAGGTGGTGCCTAGCTGCAGTCAGCTAGTTAGTCACCAGGTGGGAAGAATCTGGTGATTAGGTGTCTTGGAGTCACTCACAGAGTGTTCAGCAAGCTGGAATGATGTGCTGAGGAGCTGGAAAAAATGAGATTGCAGGACTAAAGCTTGTTTGAACAAGGAAGGAGTCGGTGAGCATTCGTTTGTGCAGTGTGGTGGATTTTAACATAAAAGTGAATCATCTAATTATATTTAGGGTAAAATGTGTGTATAAAATCATGTGCTAAAGATTGTGTAAAAGAATCATGTGTTTGAATTGTAACCTGAAGTGTTATACATTTAACATTATAAAGGTTTAAAAGCATAGTTAAAAGAAATGTATTGTAAAGTTTTAAAGGGGTTAAAAAGCTGCTAGAGTTAAGGTAAAATCATTTTAGCAGTGCTTTAAAAGTGTCTTTATTTGAAAAGTGTCCTCAAGAATGATGCTTTATTATGGTTACTTTATTGTGTTTTGATTTACTTGTGTTTGTGTTTAAGGTTTTTACCTGCTTTTGGCCATGACAACTTTCAAATAAAAGAAAAGAAAAGAAAGAATTGATTCCTGGTCATTGAGTAAAATCCAGTCCAAACCTTCAAAAACAAGCATACCCTTTCAAGTGGGGAAAACTACAGGGATAAACTTCACTAGAGTGAGGGAACTTGACAGTAAAAACCGCTGTGAAGACTGGAGCAGAGAATCCTGAACAGCAACCAGCAAGGCCTGATAAAACGGGAAATTGTCTCACCTAAATTCTGCTGAAAAAAGATGGCTGACTCAAAGACCCTGGATCAACTTAAAGCAAGTAGGACATCTGCAAAGCGTCAATTCTCACGACTGGCTAACAATGTAGTTCGGATGCATGCCATCATGCCTGAAGAGGAACTCAAGGATAGTCTCAAAAAGCTCATTATTGAGGCTAACAAGGTCATGGAAGCCAACGAGGACGTGGAGGCCCAGTACCTTGCAGAGGCAAAGCTGGATACGGATTCCGAAGAAGTTCCCTGGTTGAATGAGCAGCAAAAGGCCGATATTGAGAAAACTACAAGTGAGTGTGAGGTACGACTGAACGAGCTCAAAGAGCTTATCCAGAAGACACTCTGGGCTAACTTTGGAGAAGAGGAACTGACCATGGCAGTTAAGGTTGCAGAGGAGAAAGCAGAGAGTGTGGCGTCCGTTGGACCTGGCGGAAATAAAGAGGGTTTTGATTTCATGCTTGATTACTTGGAAAAACTGGTTAAGAGGGCAAAAGAGCTGCACACACACTGGAAGTGTTGGGTTCCTTCTGCTGAACGGAAAGATTTTCAACTGCGAGTCAGAAATCTTGAGCAGATCATCCCCGAGTTAATGTCAAGAAAAGCAGAGTTCATTCAAACAAGAGCTAAAGAAGATGCAGAGAGAGATTTGAGCGCAGCTCCTATCAGCTACCCAACAGCAGCCGTTAGACTGAAGCCTACTTCCCTTCCCAAGTTCACTGGCATCAGGCGAGACTTTCATCGCTGGAAAAGGGACTGGGAGGCCCTCCAGCGTCAAGGAGAACCCACTGGTTCAAAAGAAGTCAAAAAGTTCCAGCTTCTTGACAGTTTGGATGAGAAAGTAAAGAGAGATCTTCGATTGATGACTTATAACACAGCAGAGGACATTTTCCGTGTCCTAGAGAATCGGTTCGGAAGCCAAACTGTGATTGCTATTGAAATAGTAGAGGAGCTCCAGAGACTTCCAGCTGCCAGAGGTCACCAGCCCAAGAAAATTGTTGAGCTCATCCAAGCTGTGGAAAAGGCCCTTGAAGACCTGAGTGATCTTGGTGATACTGGCGCTTTAAGGAACCCTCTGGTGACAAAGTCAATTGAAAGCAAGCTTCCGGATGCACTGAAGAAAGAGTGGCTTCTCTATGTGGCTGAGAGGAACAGTACTGACCCAGAGAAACGCTTTGACTATCTTCTGGCCTTTCTCAAGAGTCAAGAGAGTATCTACGAACAGCTGGATCAATTGAGGGATGAAGAGCCACTGAGGAAAGAAAATCGACCGGAGCAAAGGCAAGCAAGAACCAGAGCCTCGAACCAGTCAAGTAGCAATCTCTCAGGATGTGTCGTCTGTGGGGACATCAAGCATAAAAAGAAGCTGTACTTCTGCAAAAAGTTCCGTATGCTCAAGCTCACAGAGAAGAAGGACGCAGTGCGGAAGCTGGGAGCCTGCTGGAAATGCCTGGAGGTTCATGACGAGGGGAATCACTGCAAAACTTTGTTTCTGTGCAGAAATCCTGATTGTAGAGGGCAAGGAGTTACAGACCATCATTACTATCTGTGTCCCAGAGCAGAGGCATCCAGAGATAATACGGTTCAGAGGAGAAGGAAAGACAGCACAGTGGGAGGTGAGAGCTGGAGGAATTGCACCGAAGCCCAGGAAGAATTCTTCAAAAAACTCTCACCTGAATTAGCTCAACAATGCCGGGACGCATTTTGTAATACAGCAGCAAGAACATCGCATATTGCAAAGTGTCATTCAAGTCTTTTGGCAGAGAGCGGCCTAGCGGAGTGGCCTGTCATTATGATGCTGTTGGAAGTAACCGCAAATGCTGGGCAGAAAATTGGGACTCTTATAGATCTAGCTTCTGATACTAATTATATCACCCATGAGGCAGCAGGTCGGCTCAATCTTAGAAGTGAAGACATCACGCTTGTAGTCCATGGTGTAGGAGGCATGAAAGTCTTTGTTAAGACGAAGCGGTACATTCTAAAATACGGGTAAACACTTCAAGAGGCACTCTCAGATCCCATCAGCTGGTTTGCTATGGCCTAGACAACATTGCAGACATTCAAAGACATGTGTCAGCTAAAAAACTGCAAGAGTTCTTCCCAGACATTCCACTCAGAGACCTGGCAAGACCAAGGGAGATTCATCTCCTAGTAAGTCACAAGGAAGGCCAGCTGGCTCCGCAGAAAATCCGCACTGTGGGGGATCTTGTGCTGTGGGACGGACCAATGGGAAAGACAGTTGCTGGCACCCATCCTGATTTGTTTGAGGCAGTAACTGTATCAGCTCATTCATCAAGAACGCATTTCGCAAGGTCTATGAGAACTGCTGCGGTAAAGTATGAAGAACACACCTGTGTGGTTCCCATTCATCATCAACAAAGTCAGCAACCTCAAGGACTCAGTTGTGTAACTGCTACATCTAACTTCCTTGAGTGGTGGAAATGGGATAGTATCGGTGCTGGCTGCATCCCGAAATGTGGGGGTTGTCGCTGTGGAAACTGCCAGCCAGGTGGCAAAGAAATGACCCTCGCCGAAGAAAGGGAGCTGGAGGTGGTAAAGAATGGGCTCACATATGTAGCTGCTGATGAGCACAGTGAGAGGCCTCACTGGCACGCCAAGTACCCCTGGGTAGAAGATCCAGCCACATTACCAAGCAACAGGAGTGCAGTTGAGGCAACTTTCTTTAGAACTGAGAGGCAGCTAACCAGGGAATCAGAGTGGAAGGCTGCATATGCTGCTCAAATTCACGAGATGGTCGAGCGCCGAGCCGCAATGAAATTGTCTAAAGACGTTCTTCAGTCATGGACGGGCCCAGTTTGGTATATTAGCCACCTCATCGCACCCAACCCGCACTCCGTCACAACTCCGGTGAGACTGGTCTGGAACAGTAGTCAGAAGTGCAGAGGGGTGAGTCTAAATGATCTCCTGTTGAAGGGCCCCGACGTCCTTAATTCTATTCGTGCTGTGCTTCTCAGATTCCGGAGGGGAGGTTTTGCGGCTTTGGGAGATGTAAGAAAGATGTACAATTCAGTGTGGCTTGAAGATCGGGAGGTGCATTTGCATAGGTTTCTGTGGCGTGACTCTGAGGAGGAGGAGCTGGGCGAGTATGCAGTCACAAGGGTAAACATTGGTGACAAGCCTGCAGGTTGTATCGCTCAACTCGCCATGAGAGAGACAGCGAATCTCCCCCAGTTCAGGCATCTTGAGGAAGAGCGCCGAGTGTTAGAGGAGGACAGCTATGTCGACGATATTCTGACCTCTCATAATAACTTGGACCAGCTCAAAGTTATCGCAAAAAATGTGGAGCAGATCCTGGGGGCAGGAGGGTTCAAGTTAAAGCCGTGGGTCTTTTCTGGTGAAAGCAAGACGGAGTCTGTTGGGGAAAAGGAGCAGGTGGCTATTCCGAAGACTGTGGTTCTGCCAAATCAGCTTAAGGAGGAAGACAACAAAGCTCTCGGACTCGGCTACACCCTGGAGGATGACAAGCTTCATGTTATGGTTGGGATAAACTTCTCAAAAAGGAAGAGAAAAATGAGACTTGGCCAAGACCTTCAACTGGAAGCGGTGAGAGCTCAGACACCAGACCCACTGACACGACGAGAGTTGCTTAGCCAAGTTTCTGGGCTGTATGACCCGGTTGGTCTGACAACACCTATAAAGCAGAAAGGAGCCATTTTGGTTCGGAGAGCGTTTCAAGAGGCCAAACCCAAATGCAGCACTCTCAAAGACACTTGGGACCTTGCACTATCAGAGAAGCTCAGAGAAGATGCCATCAGTCTTTTTGAAGAATATGCTGAGCTGAGCAAAATCAAGTTTCCTAGAGCCCTGACACCAGTGGGTGAGCCAGCTGAGCCTGATGCAATTACCTTTTCTGATGGCAGTGATCATGCTTATGGTGCCGTCCTGTATTTGCGGTGGGACTGTGACCAAGGTCCGATAGTAAGGCTGGTGGAGTCTAAAGCTAAGCTGGCTCCTCTTGACCACAAGGGGGAAGCAGTCAAGGCAGAGTTATGTGGGGCAGTATTCGCCGCCCGGTTAAAGAGGTACTTTGAACGACATGGCCGAATTCAAGTCAAGCAGTGGTACCATTTTGTTGATAGCCAAACAGTACTTTGTTCAATTCAACGTGAGAGCTATGGCTTCCAGACCTTTTTTGGTAACAGGATTGGCGAAATCCAGACCAGCACAAAGCTTCAGGATTGGTGGTGGATTCCTGGATCTCTGAACATCGCTGACATCATTACTCGTGGGGCTGGCCCAAAGGAGTTGGCTGAAAATTCAACATGGCAGCAAGGACCCAAGTTTCTGAGTCTACCAGCTGAGGAGTGGCCAATTAAATCTGCAAAGGATGTATCAGCATCTGCCAGAGAGAGTGTTGGAAGGATGCAGAAGAAATCGTTTGCTGCGGCTCTCACAAGAGCTCAGTTGAAGAAGTCACCTGATCTGGAGCATCGAAGGCCACCTGCTGGTGCTGCTGTCCAAAATCTGGTGAATGAAGGACGGTTCAGCAACCTGACTCACCTGGTTAAGACGATCGCCTGGGTCTGGAGGGCAGCAAAATGTTTTGCAGCTAAAAATAAGATCCTGGGAGATCCAAAGTGGGAGGCGGTTCCATCAGCCGGGGTCATCACCACGACGGAACGCCAGGATGCTTTAAGAGATCTTTTTCTTGCCACACAAGAGGGGGTGACCTTTCCAGCAACCACAATAGACCGGCTGGTAGTATTCAAAGAGGAAGAAACTGGATTACTAGTTTGTGGTGGGAGAGTCCAAGCCTTTAATGAAGATAGAGTTGGTGTCCCCCTCTTACCTTTCAGCGCTTGGGTCTCAACATTGCTGGTTCGGGAAGCTCACAGCAGGGGTCACGAGGGTGTGGCTGCGACTCTGTTGAAGGTGAGAAAAGGAGCATGGGTCATCAAGGGACGAATAATTGCTCGAAAAGTCATTGAGAATTGTATGGTCTGCAAAAAAGCTAGAGTGAGAAGATGTCAGCAAGTGATGGGAGATCTTCCTCAAGAGAGAACCAGGCCAGCATCTCCATTTGAGTTTACAGCAGTTGACCTGTTTGGACCCTATCAGGTCAAAGATGACGTTAGGAAAAGAGTCAAAATGAAAGTCTGGGGAGTCGTATTCTGCTGTATGGTCAGCAGAGCAATCCACACGGAGCTTGCGAACTCAATGTCAACAGAAAGCTTCCTGATGGCTTATCAGAGGTTTACAGCAATTAGAGGCCACCCCAAGAAGTTATGGTCTGACCCAGGGACTAATTTTGTTGGGGCCAAGCCTGTTCTTAAGGAGTTGTATCAGTTCCTGAACAGCCTGGATAGGTCTGCTGTGGAGGAAACTTCAGCTCAAAATGGAACTGACTGGCACTGGAACATTCTGCCAGCTGATTCACCTCATCGGAATGGCTCTGCTGAAGCAGCTGTTCAGATTGTGAAGAAGGCGTTCCTCAGTCTGGGAAGAGAAACAGGGCTTTGTTTTAGTGAGTTTCAGACAACACTTCAGCTCGCCGCTAATCTGGCAAATGAGCGGCCCATTGATGCCAGGGTGCAAAGCCTTGAAGATACAGTGCAGTATGTCACGCCCAATACCCTCCTGCTGGGACGAGCATCATCAAGTGGTGACTGGAAAACGTTTGATTTCACAAGTTATCCCTATAAGAGACTCCAGGAAATGCAGCATCAAGTAAACAAATTCTGGAGATCCTGGAGCCAACTTGCTGGTCCTAATCTCTTTGTGAGAAGCAAGTGGCACACTGCACAGAGGAATGTTGCAATTGGTGATATCGTTTGGCTCTGTGATCAGAATGCATTGAGGGGCCACTTTAAGCTTGGAAGAGTCATTAGTGTTAACCCTGACTCCAGAAATATTGTACGGGATGTGAATATTAGAGTTGTGGCGAGCTCCTGTATTCCAGAGGTGAGGCCTGTAACATTGACATCCAAGTTTCCTGTATCCAAGCATCGCCTCTCCAGCATTCGCAAGGACCTTCAGTCCACAATTCTTCACCGGGACGTCCGGCGGTTGGTGGTCTTACTGCCAGTGGAGGAGCAGGCTGGGAGTCCAGGAGGGAATCTCTGACTACTAGTTCACTGTGTGCGACCTTCCCAGCGGTTTCCGTGGGAAGATCGAGTGGGAGGTGTTGAGCTGAGCTGCAGACCCCGCCCCTAAATTCATTTCAAAGTGAACTATCCCTTTTAGGGTGTTGGCAAATATAGTTAGACCGGTAACTTTTTACAATAAGGTTCAATAGTTCACTACATTAGTTATTATGAACAAAGAATAAGCAATACGTCTAGAGCATTTATATTAATTCTAACATTTACCAATACATCGACATTCAAATCAAAGGTTGTATTTGTTAGCATTAGTTAATGCACTGTGAACATGAACAATAAACAACTGTATTTTTATTAACTAACATTACCAAAGAATGATAAACACTGTAACACATGTATTGATCATTGTTAGTTAATACCTTAACTTATGTTAACTAATGAACCATATTGTAAAGTGTTACCGTTAATTGTCAATAAAGTGGAACTTTTTCAAAACCAAATGCAACCAATATATGACCAAATAACCACATGGAACCTGACATTACAAATACGGTAACATCCGCAAACAGAGTCAATAAAAAGTATATCTGCTACATACAAAAAGCGAACAGCGGGACGAATAATAACCAAAACTACCGCTTGTTCTGCTTGAGGATGAAAGTGCATTGTGCCGTTCTTCTCAGCGCTCTATATGTCACGAAACATCCACTCCCATATCTGTGTATTACCACTGAAAGACTTTAAATGCTTTCTGCGCTCACGCGACGGGACACAATGCTACAAAACGAGTGAGAGGCCCAAATCTGATCGGATCTATTGAGAGGGCTTATTGAGAAGTGTCTGAGGAGCTGCTCATGCATATGTATGGGGACGGGGGGGATTTGCAAGTGAATGCGAAGGTGTGTGTATTAGCGGAGGAGGCCTGTACGCCAGTGTCCTGCTGTGGGTGTGCACTTTATCTGATCTCTCTCTGGGAGAGACACACACTACAGCCTTATCTTTACCCACACTCTCAGAGTTTACAATTTCTCGCTTCACTGGAGCTTGAGCAGGGCTTGTTAGAGCAACAAAGAGAGAGAGAGAGGTGTATGGCGAGCACAAAGCGGCACTCATCTCTCTCTGGACAGAGCGTTTCCGTTCCTGATAACGGCGAGGAATACGCCGCAATACTGACAGATCTCACAGAACTACACCGACCCGCTGGCTAATGATAGCAACCGAGCGGCTGCACAACATCTGGGAAAATCTGTTAGCATTGCTTGTCATTTCAATGGAAGTAGCTTGGATTGCACAGGAAGGAAGTGTGTGATTTAAGATATCCCATCTTTGCTCGCGGACGCTCAATCGTCGAACGACTCTTTTGAACCAATCGCCTGAGCTGTAAATGTCATGTGACTAATCACTGAAAGCCGCAGGAAAATTACATCATGGGAACACCGATTGGCTGATGAGTCTCAAACCCTTTGGATCCATGTCTCTCCAGCTTTTTAGAAATGTCTAAGTTTGTCCCACTCACTTTTTGGGCATTCATCCCAACAACAGTAATAATTTTACTACAATTACATCACTATATTAGTTTTGCATGGCTTCAAAAAAAAAAAAAAAATCATAAATAAATAAATAAAATAAATTGGGCCATGCAAAGATCTTTAGATATATATATACTGTATATATATATATATATATGCAAATATTGTTTTTAAAAATAAAAAAAAATAATATGCTCATAGTTCTCCAATTATTTTGTCTAGTCTTGTCACAAATGATACAGGCTATTTTCAATGAAAAATTGTAACATTTTACAAAGAAATTATAGTTTGCATCACTCCCACAGCAACATGGTTTGGCCCAGATCCGGCCCATGTCTGGTATACATGTGCCAGATGTGGCCCGGATCTGGGACGACACTATGTTATTGTCTGGACTGGATATTAGTCGTTTACATTTTTTTTTAATCACAAAACCGTTGTAAAACATGAAATGCTTGCTTTTTACATCTAACCTTGCAGTCTTTCACAGTTAAAACTAAAGCATGGGATTCAGTCTCAGCTTCTGTGAACAGTAAAGGCCATTTTCTTTGATTTTATTGGCCAACTCAATCTTTTTGACAAAGGGCTGCAGTGATGATGTATTTTTAAAATTCGTATCAACCTTGCAGAGGGTGGGGTTTTTGCAGAAAATAATCTCTGTAAGCAACAATTTTATGATTACTACAATTTTTTTCATCAAAAATATTCGGATATACAATTGTAGAAGTAAAAATCTAGGCTATAAACGAACTACACCAAGATCACATGACTTCAACATCACCACCTTTAAGCGTCCAAAAACTCTTTTAGCCTCGATTAAAAAACATTTTCCCTGAAAGTTTTAGTTAGAAAAGTTTCCAAGAGTACAATTATAAACACAATGAGGTCGCAAAAGTGGACTAGATGAGTTTATCTATTCAATGACGTTTAGTGCATCCAATTTAGCTGCTTGTTAGCATCCGCCTTTTCCAAGACAAGCTAAAGTTTTAAAAAAACAAGACATGTTTATGTCGTAGGATAAACGTGAAAACATCTTGAGCTTATGTTAACCACAGACTGTATTTCAGACATTCAACCAAAGCCCATTGGATTGAGGACGATGAAACCAGAAGTGCTAAAATGCAGACTTGCTAACTAAATGCTAACTAAATGCTAATGTTTCTGGGATTTTGTCAACAAAAAGTATGTCGTCCATGCGCTGTTAGACTGAGAGGCAAACCACCCTAAAATTGCTGCTTTTTAAACCGGTTGCTTCGAGAGCCAAATGATCTTTTCAGCAAATCATTTATGATGATCGTGTGTGGAACTAGTTAATATTCATGAGCACAACTGATATTACAATATGTACCACAACTTTCAGATCATTTCTACACCTTGATGTTAATAACTATTTGGGCCTCGTACTCGAGGTTAAAGCGCTAGCAGAACATTTACGGGACAAAGTGTACGTGCTTTGTGGACCCTCCTATCCACAAGTTTCCGAGGGGCGCTCCTGTAAAAAATAAAGTGGGTGAAACTTCCGGTGAGGCGGCGGAAGTAGCATTCCAATGGTATTTTGTGTGTTAGTTAGCGAAGAGGCTAGCTGTTTTTCAGAGAATTATTTTACTATTTAAAGAAGCAAATCTTTACGAGAGATGTCGTTACGGAGCTCAGGGACAACATGTGCTGTTCGTGGTTGTATATATAACCGGATTAAACTAGTTCAGTGGCTTAAATGTGATTGTTTTGAACATAAGCTGAAAACGAAATCAGAGTGATCCTGCCAGAGCCCGTCTCTGATCCTGCCAACGACTGTAGTTTCCATCACCTCCCAAAAGACGACGAATCTTCCTGTGTATATTTGTTTAAATTCTTAATATTCTATAAACTCTATCAGCATGTGATTGGCTGTTCGCTACTGATGTTGCACCTAAACTCAGGATCAAAGCCTGTTGACAGAATGCCAAATGTGCCAGTTAATGTATTCAAGCAGCACATTCATTTATAATTTTGAAAAAACTCCAAAGCACAATGACTAAGTGTGTGTTTTTTATTTTAATTGTTTGTCAGCTCGCACAACTGTCTGTCACCATGCCTTGATGAGTACTGATTATTAATAATGTTATTATAATACTCCCAATCAACTACTGAGGCGGAGGGTAAAGGTACTGTTATTTCACCCTTTTGAATTTCGTTGAGGTTGTGTTCCCACATCGTTAGCTAGTTTGGATCGCTATAACTTGAATGACTGTCAACTGTTGAATGAACGAATGTCAAGCATGTCAAGTCGCGCTTTGTTTACTTCCAACCGGAAGTCTCGCCCACTTTTGACGCAAGGCCTCATGGGGCGTAGGAAACTTGTGGATAGGCTCACATTACTAACGCGCTCTTTAAATAACAAAAAAATACTGTCATTGACTTTAGACCAGGTTTTAGTTGCTCAATGGCTCAGTCTATTTCAGTTCCTCAAAATAGCAACGCACCAACAATGCGTCTGAACACACCTCGCTCTCAGACCAGCAGCCCATGGGCCCACAAATAGGTTAGCTATTTAAACAAAGTGACGCAGCAGGACGTGAAAATGAAAATTGCGTCGGGCTGAAACAAGCAAAACACACTTGTCGCGGCTGGCGTTGCATTGCGCGGGGTGTATGATAGGACCCTTTATATGCTGATTGCAAACAACATACAGAACTTTCTTTTTGCCCTCATAATGTTTAGCTGGGGCTAAACGGACTACGGGGCTAAACGGACTTCAGTCAGACATGAAAACACTTTTACAGTGCTCTGAGGTCAGAAAGGTCAGAAAGATGACCCTCTAAAAGCCTGCTTGAAAAGATCAGGTCAAAGGTCTTATAGCCACTGAATCAGTAGAAGATTGACCGAAAGGAGACGCGAATTAGGCACCGATTGAAAAATCATGACGTCAAATCGCAAATCCCAATAATTCCCTGACCATGTGACGCCAACCGTAAACGCGGCAGCAGAAGGTTCGAGCGCACGCCAAAGTTTTGAGCTCGTGAGGTAGGCAGAAATGTAGGAGGCTGTCTAAGATTGAGACATTCTCCCACTGTGAGTAAATAGTGACTGGGCCAATTTCATCAGACACAGAAATGCTCCCGGTGACAGCGCCTGCATTGTTTTCCTCCCAACTGCGTGCTGCGAAATTCTATTTTCAGTTTTTCTTGCCGCAGTAATTATCTGCATTGTTGGCGAGCATAAAGAGAATAAAGGGCATGAATGTGTCCCGGTCAATCGGATTCTGTCAGTTCAGGCTGAATTGGGTACACACATGCGCGGCGCTTGCCAGATCGTAATAACGAAGCTGTTTGCATGGAGCGATTTCCCCTACGCAGCTCATCAGCGACAGAGAGAGTCTGTCAGCGCGTTCTCAGACTGACACGGCTTCCGCATCTGTGTCTGTTATTAGCCCGTCTCTTAAGACAAGCTCAATTATCTGACACTGCCCGTAATTTTCACCCCCTCTCCGGCACAATGTAAAGTTCCTCTGCTTTATTTCTCAAGCTGTTCATTTGGAGGAGAAAAACAAGGAGAGAGACGAGAGTGGGCGGAGGAGAAGACTTGACGAGATAAACTGAGGGGGGTGGGGTGGGGGGGAACGAGATGAGTCAAAAACTAATTTGATGCTTACTTTACAAGAATAAAGAGTTTCGGAAGATGCTTTATCAAATATATGTGGAGGATATCTGAATGATTACATGATTGATGTGTATCAGATAAAACAATGACTTTGCCGCTCTGATTTCTTTGGGCCAGTGTGGTTTTAAAATGTGTTTTGTTTTTGTTTTGTGTTGATTGTTGGTGCGTCAATCTTCTTTTTACTTGATGCTATTTTTTGAAGTACCTCAGAGTAATTATTTATATTTCGAAGTACTATTAGAAAGGATCCACTGTGTGATTATTTGTATATATATTTATTATTTTTTTGGTCCATTTTTGGACATGGTACTACAGAAAATCCATTTGTCATACTGTAGGAACTTTAAATAAACTAGTGAAGACAAAAATGTACTTAATATGGTGGAATAACTTAAAAGAAATGCTGACCAGTTACAGGACCTAATCTATACAATTTAAAGTGATAGTTCACCCAAAAATAAAAACTCTGTCAGTAATGACTCGCCCTCATGTTGTTCAACCCCATTAGGCTTTCATTCATCTTCAGAACACAAATGAAGATATTTTTGATGAAATCTGAGAGCTGGATCACTCCTCCATAGGCTACTAAGGGATTGAAACTTGCCGGCCCAGAAAAGTTATTAAAGACATTGTTAAAATAGGTAAAATAGTGGCTCAATCTTAGGTTTATCAAGCGACGAGAATACTTTTTGTGCATAAAAAACAACAAAAATAACTTTATTCTACTATTCTTTATTCAACTATTCATTTCTTTCTCTGTTGGCTTTGAGATTTCACGTAGCGAATCTACGCAAAGCTTTTAGGTTGTACAACACAGATTCACAAACGCAGTTTCACTACGTGAAATGTCGAGGCCCACAGAGAATGAAATGAATTGTTGAATAAAGTTATTTTCGTTTGTTTTTTTGCGCACAAAAGTATTCTCGACGCTTGATAATATTAAGATTGAGCCACTGTAGTCACTCTGACAATTTTAACAATGTCTTTAATAACTTTTGGGCCGGCCAGTTTAGATCCCTTTAGAGTGATCCGGCTCTCAGATTTAATCCCAAATATCTTAATTTGTGTTCTGAAGATGAACGAAAGTCTTACAGGGTGAGGACGACATGAGGGAGAGTCATTGCGTACAGAGTTTTCCTTTTTGGGTGCACTAACCCTTTAACTTAACTAAATGTAAGGTAGGCAATTTCAGAGAGGCTAGCAATAGTGAGCTAGCATTGAAAGCATGAGATCCCACCCTCCCTGTCTCTAAAGACACTCCTTCTTCAAAACACATGAACACGCTAGGGATGGCGAAAACAAAAAATTTTCTTGACCGACCATCGAGCCCCATTAGCTGGTTGAAACCGGTTAACCAATTGGTTTAAAATATGCTACGCTATTTGAAATAACAGCCATTTTGAGCCGCGCCTGCAATTTCACAACTCAGTCGCATCTCTCTGCCACTCTGCCTCCCACTCACACACATACACACACACACACTGCCCTGGCGCCGCCCTTCCACTCATGCCACTTTTTTAAAATCCCTATACAGCGCGAAACATGAGTCCCGCAAACGCGGCGCCAAGGAGCTTTAGTTTCGAAATGGTTTGGGTACAAGGTGATCGTGTTGAAAATAAAGGCGTTAGTCTAGCGTTAGAAGCTCATTTGAAACATTGCCGTGGCTCATTAAAGAAAATGACAGCTCCGAAGAGACGCCGCTTTAGTTTGAGGTAACGTTAACGTTAGTGCTAACAATAATAAAGAAAGATGATGATCATCGTCACCTTATCTGTTACCACTGAAATGTAGATGTAATGTATTTCCAAATCTAAACCCAGACAACTTTGATCGGTTAACGTTGATACGGTCAACCATCGGTCAAACGGTTATCGGTTAACACCCCTAGAACACACACAGCAGAGTCTGCAAAGCTTCACGAGACGAGAGACGGCGTTATACTACCGCATGTCCCAAAGCAGTTAACATTACAATGTTAACAATAATAATAATGTTAACATTAGAGCCTGACCGATAAAGGACTTAAGGCCGATATCGATACAATTATTTGTTGGTTTTAAAATCCGATATTCCGATATATCGGCCGATATATATATATATATATATATATTTTTTTTTCAGAAACGCGCAACAAAACATTAACACATTTACCTAACATTAGTTATTTGTATTTATGTATGAGTTTTAACTAAAATAATATGATAATGCATTTTAAAAAGAAACTTGTTTATTTTATTGTCGCAACACTGTAAAAAATATTTTCAAGATTTGTTATCACAACATACAGTATATTCTTTTGTCAAATCAACTTTATAATAATTTATTTAGTTGAGATAACTTATTATTTTGAGTGGTTGATGATTAAATTAATTAACTCACTTTTTCCAGTTCAATCAACTTAAAATTTTAAGGCAACTCAGGTTACTTACTTTTTAAAGTTAAACCAACAATATTTTTTTACAGTGTAGTAATCACAACATTTTTTCTTTTGTCAAATCAACTTAAATAATTTATTTAGTTCAGATAACATATAATTTTGAGTTTCTGATGGTTAAATCATTCTCCTTCATTGTATAACTCACTTTTTTCCAGTTCAATGAACTTAAAATTTTAAGGCAACCAGGTTACTTACTTTTTTAAATTAAACCATCAATATTTTTTTACAGTGAATAGAACAGAGGAACCAAAGCTCATTAATGTTAATATAACGTTAGCGGTCTTACACTGATGATAGTGGCATTAGCTAGCTTTGTGGTTAGCTAGTCTATGATGAGCCATAATTTAGCAATGTATAACGTCTTACTGCAAATTGTAAAACATACATTTTCAATATAACAGGCCAAGGAGAGATGACATGTCTCATTGCTATAACTGTCACATTGTCAAAAGTTAAAAGGACAGTCAGTCAACTACACTGTAACAACATTTTATTTATTTTACTTTTGAAATATTCATTTATCGGCCATTATAACTGCCGATACCGATAGTTTGGAAAATGCCTAATATCGGCCGATAATATCGTCCTGCCGATACATCGGTCTGGCTCTAGTTAACAATAATGAACACAAAAAACTTGACCTTTACCACTTGACGGCTGAGGATTCATTTCACCGTTGATAGTGTTGATATAGAAACGTATAAATCCTAGTCTGAGGACGTGAATGGGTTTCCATCCCATAATTACAGTTATGAAATGACGTGAACAAAGCAGAAGCTCTTTTTTTTGGTTCAGGAGGAACCTTAAAGGCAGATTCTGTTTGTGTGTTTGTGGCTCTCAGTGACTGACGTTTGTCTAACTCTGCATAGCACGAAACCCGCTGATGACGTGCGATGTCAAATTTGAAGGAATACATATGTTGACAGTCCGGTAGGACATCATATCATCGCATACAGGCCGAATGTAATGCTTGGATTAACTTTTTTTTAAGGTCCAGAGACTTCCACAGAAGCTATATGTACATGTTTTTATTCTGAGACCATTGCTATTATTGATTGCTATTCGGATGTGAAGAGTGTTTCAACCAGAATAACAAAAAAAGTGTTTATTAAACAAAGTGCCTACCCTTAAATCTTGATGTTGAACCATGAAAACATGCATCAACCACCAAAAAAAACACCTTATTCACTCCTTTTTTTGCTAGAACATGATACCATGGGATGGGCATGGCACACTGTTAATACCATGGTTTTTAATTTTCAAAATGAATTTGTCACGCTGCAGGTCCATTTCAATGAACTAATGAAGAAGAAAAAACATTCATACCTTAAAATATACTGATACATGGACAAATTATGCATCAATACTATAGCATTATTATAAATAAAGAGTTATTATCTCTCATTATTACATTACCCTGGTTGGATAGTGGACATTAAGTACGTGCCATGGTAGAAAAAAATCATACAACATCATGATATATATATATATATATATATATATATATATATATTATCACAATGGAACAGCAACACTTTTTGTAAGGGCTACTCATTTTAAACCTGTTAGACAACAGTATCTGCTCCTTATATCCTTTTCTCATAAAAAACTGCTAAGAAAAACAAACTTTAAATCAAAACCGTTAACCTCCACTCTTGACTTGCGATCGAATCTGTGTTTGAAAGGTCCAAACAGAAGGCAAGGCCCGAGAATATCCTGACAGCTTCACCTCACACCAAAGCGACACCTGCTAATGCGGCTCTGCTCGGATGCTAGTTGCTGTGGGAACCGGCGGAAAGCGGCGGTAATGATGGCAGGCCTAACGCGGTTTAAGAGCAGTAACGCGTGTAAGAGAGGGCAATCATCTTGATCCCACTTCTCCCACGGGAACACGCTAATGTGCTAAGGAACGCGTGCTAATGCGCTATAGTCTGTCTGCTGAGCGGCAAGCGACTGTCAACAGTGAAATCTCGCCCATTTAGCGCCTGGCCTAATGTGAGAGATAAGCCGACAACAGCAGGAGGGAGTAGACGCGACATCTCGGGAGAAAATAGATTCAGCCGATCTCGGGGGTTGCGTGTGCTCGAGACGAGGGAATTGTGTGCGAGACGGGCCTTTCAGAAGAAAAGTGTTCCTTCATGTAAAACACCTATTCTAGCATCCACTTACTCGCTGGCATTTTCGCGCTCGCGGACCTCCGTTTGGGGTCAGTCCCTTAAAGAGGCCTGTTCACGTAATCACAGGTACTCTCCAGACGCACGTCTCAAAAGAAAGATGTTTTTTTTCCAAGTTTCCTTGTTCTTTGTGTGTCCTGACGGATGAGATACGACGACCTTGGGAGCCTGAACGAATCCGCACGTGTCTGTCGTCGCACCGCGCGTGTGTTAAATCCCCTGTACAAAATGGTATGGAGATTGTTCCGGCCCGTTTCGGGAGCGCCGACGAGGCCGTGTTTTCCTTTCGGTGGATGGACGACTGTAATCAAAGAGAGAAAGACTTCTGTCCAGATTACAGTCTTCAATCAGTCAGTCTGGGAAATGATATGTACATCATTCTCCGTATGGATAGCAGCACTGCCTCTTAAGCGTTACCTGTGTCAACCTTGCCAAAGACATGATGGGAGATATGGAGAGCCATCGGCCTCCTGCCAATCCAAAGGGAAAGGGTTCGTTTTCACTTCTCTCAATGAGTTTTCGCGACAACTGTCAGCATCGGGACCCCGTCCTGACCTCCTTCGATTCAGACGCTGACACCATTTGATGTACGTTTCCACAAAACAGAGACTCGCTCTTTTTCGGTGAATGGCTACGCGTGGCAATTTCTCGGTGAGAGGGCACAGCAAAAATTACGCTTTCAGAAGGACTAAATGGAAATATGGAAAATACCTAGATACATGAACAGCACATGTTAGGGAAACATACTGATGTTGTGTCTTGAAGAAAACGGCACACTTTCTAGACTGTCTTAGAAGCACCTGATCTGACTGTTAAAAGTGCGACCGTCATAAAAACTCAATTTCGAAACGATAACTTATAAACCTTTAAAGACAGGCCTATTGTGAGCGACGAGGATATTAATCACGGTTAAAAATATTGGGTTTTGTAAGGTTTTTAGGTTACACATATTGGGTCACTTTGTAGAGTTATTTTCCCCAAAAAATTGGGTTTTCTAGTAATTTCTAGTAATAACCCGATCGTTGGGTTAAATACGTATGCTGTATGTACACAGTAAAAAAATTGGGTTATTTGTTTAACCCAATAACTGTTGGGTTACACATATTGGGTCAATATGTTGGGTTATTTTCAAAAAATATTGGGTATTTTTTTTTTTAAATCGTTGGGTAATTTCTAGAAATAGCCCGACTGTTGGGTTAAATAGCCTATTTAAATATTTAACTCAACTGTTGGGTTGTTTAACCCAACGCATTGAGTTAAAATAACCCACAGTTGGGAAGGTGCTATACCACCCCATAGTTGGGTTATTCGTTGGGTTATTTTTAACCCAACAATTTTAAGTGAGTGCGCTTGTGTATTTTGAATTTATGTACACAAGACTCCCCAATATTTAATTTGTGATTTAAATATATGGTTGTGGAGACATTGTTTTATAAAAATAAATAATCTGTATTGAAAACAAAGTGTATTTATTAATGTAATAAATACAAATAAATAGTTAACTTAACTGTTGGGTCACTTTTAACCCATCTGGCTTTTACCCCAATACACTTGGTTAAAATAACCCACAGTTGGGAAGGTGCTATACCACCCCATAGTTTGGCTACCCATTGGGTTATTTTTAACCCAACATTATAAGTGAGTGGTATTTGCTTCTTCTGAAGATGTCAGCCCGCATTTGTTTAACAGCAGAATTCCTGGTGAAAAACTACATTACCCATGATGCTGTCAGAGAGAAAAAAAAATGTAAGCTCCGCCCACTACAATGAAGCACTGCGAATGTGTCGATCTCTCCATGCTCTCAAAATACTAAAATGCTTATATATATATTTCAATTATCTTAAACTATATAGTTTTTTTTTTTACATAGACTCAAAGTAGTTTTCTGTTTCTCCATCATTATTAATTGAATTATGCTGTTCTCAATGCTTCATGAGAGATTGTAGTTCTTTCCCTCACTGAAGTCATTAAGTTCACAGGCTTTGTGTTTGTCAGATTCTCAAATACTTTTTACCCCCGCTTCAAATCAAAGCTTGTAGTGTTGTGATTCACCTCGTTGTTGATTGTCTAGGTTCACGGCTAATAACTCTTTAACGAAGACTTTTTTAAAAATCCCTATGAAAAAAAAAAATACTTTTGGAGCCAGCGCTGCTGAAATCATTAGTGGTTTTGATGGTTGTCAAGGTGTGGCTATGCAGTTGCTAAGTGTTTTTTTTTAGAAAGCTGTGCGTTGATGTGTTGTTTTTGATGCCGGTTGAGTGGTTTTAATGATAATTTGGACATTTTTACCTCCATTTTAAGGTTTGCTCGACAAAAATTAAAAGTTCTGATCGTCACTTAGAAAAGTAATAGCACACCTCTAATCATCAAGCCGCCCAATTTGAGATATTCACATCCTTAGAGGTTTGTTGTTCCCTAAGATCAATAATAATAGTGAATACAACAACAACAACAACAAAACGAGTGCAAAAGACATATCCAGCATGTATATGCAACAAAAAACAAAGACTCAAGACTCAAGGCAAAGTATCGCTTAAACAACTCTTAAACAAACAATGATGACAAAGAATAAACTATTTAAATTTTCCTCCCTGGAAGAGTTGGGACATACAAAACCTGTAATTTCCTTTGAAACAAGAAAGCACCTAATTAGACCCTGTGAACAGAAACACACCTCTTGGCCAGAGCAAAACACATCGAGCAATTGCAGCCCGGGGTGTTTGTGTTCCCCCCCCTCCCTCCGTTTAAAATCCAGCATCTCTCAATCTCGCGTCCACCCAAACACCTCAGTTTAATGCAGATTGCAAATAATGGCAGGAAACTTTCAGGCAGAGACAATCCAGAGCAAAGCATTCTGGGACTGCAGGGGCATCGTTTGCATAATACCCACCTTGCCTCGGCTTATACGGTTCCACCACCACCTTTAGACTAAACACACACGTGCACACACACACACCCTTGAGCCCTGCTGGCACCATAGAGGGAGGTCACACAATTGTCTCTGCTTGGGGAAAAAAGAAGGAAAAAAATCACTGACCTACTGCAAAATTGGCCATATTCAGCTGAGGGAATATCAGGTTATTGAGTTGGTCCATGCTGAGTCTACTAGCCTGCGGTAAACGATCAGCTTGAGCGTACGGTTGCGTCTTCTGCAGTTGATCAAGGACACACACGCGCGTGTGCGGTGAATGCAGAGAGATCTCGCTCCCTAAAGACACGTAGAGGAGAAACAACTCTCAAACTCTCTCTTGACTCAAAGTAACACAATGTCACTATATTCAAATCACACAAACGCAATACTAGGGAAAGCTTTGTGACAAGGGCATACAATCAAAGAGAACGTACTACAGAAATATATGGGCTACTTTAAAATAATACTTACTGTAAAAAAAATTACAAGATCAATGTGTTATGACAACACGTTTTAACATTGCTTTAACTCATCAAAATTAGGGCTGGGCAACGATTAATTGACACAATTGGGTACGCTCGTAAATGCTTTAGAAGTATTTTGCATTGTTAGTTAAAGGAGCTAAACGCAAGTCTCTGAGTTTTTGCAGAACTACGCCCCCTCTGGCGACAAGCGAAACTGCAACCAGAGCTGTGCGCGTTCATGGAGGAACACACACACACACACACATACGCACGTTTGCACGAGCTGTTCATAACTAAGGAGCATCAGCCGCACACTGTGCGGCACACATCTTTTGTTACAGTCATAATGAGGTAATACAGTAATAAATCTGCAAGTCATTTAAAATATATGAAAGGAAAGGCATTCGAGTAAATTACACACTTATGTGTGTGAGAGGGGGAAACGGGGGTAGTAGAAAACTTCGGTTTTTGTTTCCATCTATCTCCCTGTGCTTACTGTATCCACTTATGATTGAATTATTATGGAAACACGTTCAGTTATCACTTTGTATAGGCTATGACTCGTTTGAGCCCTATAGCCGACCGGAGATCTCTCCGTTTGTTGAAAGCTTCCGATGTTGACTCTCGTCTTATTCCGACGCCTGGCACTGGACAGACAGAAGTTTTATTTTCTGTCTCACGTGGAGTTTGCGTTGGGTTTGTAATGAGCTACAAGCCGGTCTCTTTCCGCGCCATATACAGATTTAATGAAGTGCACGTCACCGAAAGCAACAGATATGAGCTGGATTTTATTAATCATCGCTATTTTCAAAATCAGCAAAGACAGCAATAAGAGAGATCGGCAACAGGCCTGGTAAGATCATTTCATTTCTTTACTTTTAATGAAGATGGTAGTGTTAAGCGTCTGCGACTTACTTTCACTAATTCACTTTGATTTGCGATAGATTGCGGCGCTTGATGAAGGGGCTCAGCTCAGCTGCTCAGGTGATGCGCGTCGTCATATATGACTAAAATATCATGACATATAGCTTGGTTTCAACAACCAGATGCATTTACACTTGTCCAGTTTCGTCTGGAATATGGCACAGACCACGTCCTCAAGTGGTTTGAGCGATCGAATTCAAATCCGTCTCGAATGCGTTTCGGAGGGTATTTACACCCTGGTCTTTTCACGATCGAATAGCTATCCGATCACAGAAGACACATGAAGTGACCAGGTGTAGGCTAAACAGCCCCTTTGAATCCATCGTTTACTTTTGTGGAAAGCTGACTAGAGTGTGTCGCTCGAGTTGTCTTCTCTGATACGGAGAACGGCGGCGAATAGCTACACGAACCTGCCAGACATAGCCAGGCGAGCGTGAACGCGCATGACGTCACGCCCAGTCTCAGATTCGAGCCCGAATCCCTCTTATATATTTCACTGTACAGGGTTATAGAGGCGATCGCAGTGATCAAAGAAGGGCTCATTCAGCCCATCAGGCGATTGTTTAAGCATGTATGGGTTAGAAAACGGCTATTTTTAACATGAAAAGTTGCGCAATGCACCTTTAATGCTAATGTGTTTAATAATGTTAACAAATGGACCTTTGTTGGATTGTTACCTACATTTTATTCAGTCCAAATGAACATGACTGAGAAAAGAAGTGTGAGTGCGACTAAAGACACACCAACAAACCATAATTCGTAACTTGTTACTGTATTAAACAAAAACATGTAGAGCGATTAAGATTTGTGGTCCATTTTCCCACAGAATTAGACCGTATCCACTAAAAAGTTAGAATAAAAGTAGAATTTCATTGTATTGTATTGTTTTGCACACATAGCGTTACTATAGACAGAGATGCTAGTGCAGTTAAAGGAGTAGATCACTTTTAAAAAAACTTTTGCTGATAATTTACTCACCCCAATGTCATCCAAGATGTCCATGTCTTTCTTTCCTCAGTCGAAAAGAAATTAAGGTTTTTGATGAAAACATTCCAGCATTTTTCTTCATATAACGGACTTCAATGGGAACCAAACGGTTCAAGGTCCAAATGAGAGTTTCAGTGCAAACTGTTCAAAGGGCTTTAAATGACAGCAGACGGCGATGAATAAGGGTCTCATCAAGCGAAACGATCGCTCATTTCAAAAATAAATAAAAAAGTTTAAGTTTTGTAAGCTCAAATGCTCGTTAAAAATGCTAAAAAAGATTTGTTCATTTTGAATGAACGAGTTTGAACGAATCTTTTTTCGAGTCATTAGGTTCGGAATGAATGAAATGATTTGAAAAAAGATTTGTTCATTTTAATGAACGAGTTCGAACAGGAGAGTCACGAACGCGCAAAAAAAGATTTGTTCATTTTGAATAAACAGGTTTGAACTAATCTTTTTTCGAGTCATTTGGTTCGGAATGAACGAAATGACTCGAAAAAAGATTTGTTCATTTTAATGAACGAGTTCGAACAGGAGAGTCACGAACGCACGAAAAAAGATTTGTTCATTTTGAATGAACGGGTTTGAACTAATCTTTTTTCGAGTCATTTGGTTCGGAATGAACGAAATGACTCGAAAAAAGATTTGTTCATTTTAATGAACGAGTTCGAACAGGAGAGTCACGAACGCACGAAAAAAGATTTGTTCATTTTGAATGAACGGGTTTGAACTAATCTTTTTTCGAGTCATTTGGTTCGGAATGAACGAAATGACTCGAAAAAAGATTTGTTCATTTTAATGAACGAGTTCGAACAGGAGAGTCACGAACGCGCAAAAAAAGATTTGTTCATTTTGAATAAACGGGTTTGAACTAATCTTTTTTCGAGTCATTTGGTTCGGAATGAACGAAACGACTCGAAAAAAGATTTGTTCATTTTAATGAACGAGTTCGAACAGGAGAGTCACGAACGCACGAAAAAAGATTTGTTCATTTTGAATGAACGGGTTTGAACTAATCTTTTTTCGAGTCATTTGGTTCGGAATGAACGAAATGACTCGAAAAAAGATTTGTTCATTTTAATGAACGAGTTCGAACAGGAGAGTCACGAACGCACGAAAAAAGATTTGTTCATTTTGAATGAACGGGTTTGAACTAATCTTTTTTCGAGTCAATTGGTTCGGAATGAACATGAGAGTCATGAACGCCCATCACAGAACAGAGCAAGGCGAGCATTTGTGCTTAAAAAATAAAACTTAAACTTTGTTATTTATTTTTTAAATGAGCGATCATTTCGCTAGATAAGACCCTTATTCATTGTCTGGTGTCGTTTAAAGCCCTTTGAAGCTGCACTGAAACTCTCATTTGGACCTTGAACCGTTTGGTTCCCATTGAAGTCCATTATATGGAGAAAAATCCTGGAATGTTTTCATCAAAAACCTTAATTTCTTTTCGACTGAAGAAAGAAAGACATGGACATCTTGGGTGACATGGGGGGTGAGTAAATTATCAGCAAAAGTTTTTTGTTTTTAAAGTGAACTTTAACTTTAACTTTACTTCCCTGTATTTATGTACAGTATATATATCACCAATATAAGCTATGAGTATTGTGTAATATGCAGGTTTTAGATACATCACCTCAGGATGTTTTCATATCCGTGCATATGGCAGGGATTCTCGTGTGTGAATATACATTAGGCCTCCGTATCAACACATTTACCAGAGCTGAGAGAGAGACACCATGGGTAGAAACGCATGTGAATAGCACAAAGTGGCTGAATGAAACACAGAGCACATGGCACATGAATGCAGCTCTCAGATCGATTCTTAAGACCCTCCTCGCAAAGTTGTTGCTCTTTCAATCTCATTGAATAGTGGCCATTTTGGGAAATTACTGCTTCATATTTAACCACCTCAAAAGCGACAGAAAGGAAGAGAGAGCGTGCGAGAGAGGGAAGCAGTTAGACTAAATGGGAGAGAGCGAGATGAAACCTCAGGCTTTTTGAAATGTGCTATATATCCAGAGGTAAATATAATAAAAATAAACCATTTCTACCAACTGTTCTCATTATGGTCCTGTTTCACAGAAGACCTTTCCCTCAGGAATATCAAATTGTGTCACAAATGCAGCTAAAAATGCCTTTATGTTATTTCTGTGTGGGCTTTCTGCCGGCCTGCCAAATCTTCAGTTAGCTTATTTATATATTTTTGCACATGAATTGAAATAAAAAAAGTGTTAGACCGGGTCCAATTACTCTAATTCGAAGTGAGAGGGCCGGTCCGGGACCAGCACTTCACAGGCGAAACCACAAACGGCTCCACAGATGAAAGAGAATACCTGAAATTACACTCAGACGCGCGCGCTAAATTGCCACGTGAAATTCTCCAATGCTTTTACTTTCAAACCTATACACTGTATCTTGCTACAGACAATTCCCCTGAGCTCTTTTACCCAAACACAGTATTATAACACTTCAACAAGCCGTGTACACGCACCACAAGCTTCAGTGTATTTTATACACACGGACTGCTTTCAGGACATTTTCCAGTTTTTAAATAACCTCCATTTGGCATCTTTGAGGTAAATTTGCTACAGAACTACAGATCTTAGATATTTGATAGCGCCCCATCTACCTTTTCTTTAAAATAATACCCTTAATTTCGTTCTTTTCTCTTGGTTCCTTGTCTTTATTTTCTGTAATATTACCCATTTAACTGCACTGACACTATCAGATGAGAATTTTTAAACTGAATTCAACTAATGACACTAGCTTTGCATTTGTTCTGTTGAACTGAAGTGAAACAACAGTATTTTCCTGTTTATTAATGTGAAGCTGCTTTAAAACAATCTGTGTTATCCACAAGTTTCCTACGCCCCATGAGGCCTTGCGTCAAAAGTGGGCGCGACTTCCGGTTCGAAGTAAACAAAGCGCGATTTGATATGCTTGACACTCGTTCATTCAACAGTTGACAGTCATTCACGTTATAGCGATCCAAACTAGCTAACGATGTGGGAACACAACCTCAACGAAATTCAAAAGGGTGAAATAACAGTACCTTTACCCTCCGCAGTCGTTGATTGGGAGTATTATAATAACATTATTAATAATCAATACTCATCAAGGCATGGTGACAGACAGTTGTGTGAGCTGACAAACATTTAAAATAAAAAACACACACTTAGTCATTGTGCTTTGGAGTTTATTCAAAATTATAAATGAATGTGCTACTTGAATACATTAACTGGCACATTTGGTATTCTGTCAACAGGCTTTGATCCTGAGTTTAGGTGTAACATCAGTAGCGAACAGCCAATCACATGCTGATAGAGTTTATAGAACATTCAGAATTTAAACAAATTTAAACAGGTTAGATTCGTCGTCTTTTGGGAGGTGATGGAAACTACAGTCGTTGGCAGGATCAGAGACGGGCTCTGGCAGGATCACTCTGATTTCGTTTTCAGCTTATGTTAAAAAAAAATCCCGTTTAAGCCACTAAATTAGTTTAGTCCGGTTATACATACAACCGCGAACAGCACATGTTGTCCCTGAGCTCCGTAACGACATCTCTCATAAAGATTTGCGTCTTTAAATAGTAAAATAATTCTCCGAAAAACAGCTAGCCTCTTCGCTAACTAACACACAAAATACCATTGGAATGCTACTTCCGCCGCCTCACCGGAAGTTTCACCCACTTTATTTTTTACAGGAGCGCCCCTCGGAAACTTGTGGATAAAAGTGACTTTAGTTAACCTCACTTTCTCTTTAAAGTCCCACTGTGGTGAAAATCCAGTTTTTAATGTTTATATCCGTATGTGGTGTTTTTAATATGTTTTATTTAAGACAAACCATGTGTGAATTCATAAGTCGACAGCATTAGTGAACCAAAGTCTCAAAAACACGCTTTGAAATCGCTGGTGTTTCTGACGTCACAAACAACCTTGTAACAAATCAGATCAACATGTGATCGTCAACCAGTGGATCTCTGAGTTGAGTGAGTGGAGGTGGGGCTCATTTGCATATTCAGAGAACCACGTATACTTAATGAGGCAAGGGTGTCGAGTTACATTCACGCTATTTTAAGGCATGAAGAAGTTTTTTCATTTTAAATATGTCATTTTGGTTCATTTTTTCGAGTTTTAAGGGATAAAGTGTACTACTTGACTACAGGGGGACTTAAAGTCAACTTTACCTTTATGCTTATTATTAATTTGTAATAAATAGGGCTGTGCAAAAATTAATTGCGATTAATCGCATCCAAAATAAAAGTCTGTGTTTACATAATATATTTGTGTGTGCTGTATATAATTATTTTGTATATATAAATACCTATGCATGCATGTATATATTTAAGAATTATTTGCGCTTAAATTCTGTATATATATATATATAAATAAATAATCTATATTATATAAATATAAATATTTTATATATGAATAACACATTTTCTCAAATATATACATGCATGTGTGTGTATTTATATATACAAAATAATTATATACAGTACACACAAATATATTATGTAAACACAGACTTTTATTTTGGATGCGATTAATCGCAATTAATTTTTGCACAGCCCTAGTAATAAATAAAATGCTATAATCCCCACACCGTTCACAGAGGCAAAATTAATGTGTCATGTAATCTTGAATCAGAATAACTTTCCCTCCCTCTTCTCTGAGGACGAGGGCGGGGCAATAACCTGTCACTCACATGAGATCCACCAATAGCAAACCAAAACCATCCAATCAATTCCACACAGACAAAATCAAGCCCCGTCCACATTTGATCTCATTCCAGACGCTGTTTCACACGTCACGATTGGAAAGAAAAGACAAGGGCTGTGTCCAAAATCTCCACTACACTACATAGTGAGCTCACCAGCATAATAGAAACACCACTTACTGACACTACTCGATCTCAGTCTCTCGGCGCCGTTGATTACGTCATTGCCGTCACACTATTTAAACGCACCGTCATCTGTCAGCTGAGCCAAATAGATTTTTTTAAATAAATACATTACCTTATATTGAGCTTATTTCTCCAAAATTTTAAAACTAAAAGTCATTTCTTTGTCGCGCTGCTCCCCTTGTCGGTCGTCCGCCCGCCATTTTTACGATCAGCACAATGCTTGATGGTATATAGGGCTTGGATTAGTGACCATCGGTTGTACACTACTTTTCAAAATGCATTCTGGGATACATTTAGTGCACTATATAGGGTATAATAATCATCACTATACATTCGGACAGCACTACAAAATGGCGAACTCACTATATAGTCCACTATACAGTGAGTAGTAGGAGATATCGGACACAGCCAAACACAACTTCCGTTTCATGCCAACTATAAGATATCGTTTTAGAAAAAGTGTTTTGCCAGTCTACTGATACAGAAATTTCATAAAACTCTATTTTTCAAAATGTATTTCTGAATGTGATTAACGTATTATTGGTTCGTAAACCCTGTTTTAGAGCAATTCAAATCCTGAAATTTGCATGTGACGATTACAATAGGCCCTATACAACAACTAGGCCTACAGAAAAAAACAATGAGAGCCGGAGAGCTGCATCTCTTTCGAGTCTCCCTCCCCGTCCAGATCCCGCTGGGAAACACGGGAGCTTTTATCTGTGCGGTCCAGCAGAAAGTGGACCATCCACACTAGAGCGATTTCACTTATCAGAGCTGTAGCGTGGCCGGGGGTCCCATCGATCTCCTCGCTCGAATATATCACTTCCCACTATCCTTTTCCTTCTATCAGAGGAACTGGACATCACACAAGGTCAAAAAGCAGAAAGAAGTCAGCCAAACAAAACTCACCTATCAGCTGGATAAAGAGGGTCCAGTCCGAATGGAAACGTGTGAGGATTGTGGGTAATCTGTGGAAATGGCTTGGAAAGGTGAGAAGGTTATGATTCATAGGCCCCATTTCAATATGCCCCGCTCCCAACCTGACTTCAGACACGCACGCCGCTATTACAATATTCAGATTACCGTGCACTGGAAATTAATTGGACTAATTAACATACAAGTAAATGATGATACCGTTAACACATTTCATTAACTCAAACTGTCATTTCATGTTCACCGTGCTCTCTGTATTGCATTACAATGAATTGAATTCATTAAATTATGCAAATTAAAGGTGGCAAGCAACGGACGGCTCCATATGAACGTTAATAGACGGTTTGGTCTGAATCTCTGCAACAAATCACGTCAAATTCAGGAGCATGTGCTTCTTTTCACTTTGATTTAACTGATAAAAGATTTCAGTGGACACACTTTTGACAGTGTACCTGCAACCCATATATATATATATATATATATATATATATATAATTTTCCAACTTTAACAGAAAACGCAACACAAAAAATTCAACCACAATTAATCAAGAAAGAAAGAAAGAAATAGCCTAATAATAAGCACATTTATCATAGGCCACTAAAAGGGTAAAATAAATATTACATTAAATTAAATTAAATAAAACAAAAGGTAATCAAGATAAATACATAAAGGTAAATAGGTAAATATAAGGTAAGGTAACATTTTATTTTAAGGTGGCATTTACACGTTACTACATGTAGGCTACAAACTATAGTAGGCCTAATAACAGCAAATTATACAATATTACAAGTAGCTAACCCTAAACCCCAACCCTAACTCCACAGTAAGTACATGATTTAAATTATTCAGTTCTAATTTAAGTAGACTACAATGTAACTACCTTACAATAAAGTGCAACCTATTGCAATTAAATAAACACACTAATATAAAACTGCAGTACATTACCAGTTTGAAACCATTCCTCACTTGAGGCACATGAATGGCAAAAATCTTCCAAGTCAATTCAGTCCTTCAATTATTGATTTGAGGCGTCCAGCTGCAGTGTGAAATGATTAGATACAAACAGAGGGATTCCAGTCATGCTATGTTCAGTTGCAATTTAAAATGCCAAAACTTCCGGGGATAGTTAACATGAAAAGTCAAGGCATGGGCCGAAATCATCCTATGCTAACTATTATTATGTTTTCTTTTATAATGATTGTGAGTGAGTTTGCATGCTGTGCTGTATCGTGAATAAGTAACGGCTGAAGGGCGTTGTTAGGCACGACACGAAGCGGATACTTATTCACGAAACAGCGCTTGCCTCGAGTACCTTATTGCTTTTATAAAACGGTTACCACTACACAATAAAATATTAAAGTAAAAAAATGTGTATTAGTGCAACTTTCATGAAGTAAAATCACTAAAATCCTTCCTTCCGCTAGAAAAAATAGTCCCTGACCGTGAACAGCAACAACGCTCCAATGTGTAAAATCAAAGTCCTTTTTTGGTAACATGAATGAAAGCTCAAATAAAAAACTATTTTTAGAATCTAGCGGAAGGAAGGCTTTTAATGATTTTACTGCATGAACCTTGCAATATTTTTTTTCTTAAATATTTTATTGTGTGGTATCGTTTTATAAAGCAAGGTACTCGATGCAAGCGCTGTGGTGCATTTTCGTGGGAAAATTGCATTAATGCGTCACTCACCCGTGCGTGTCACGTCAAATCCGTAAATAATGAAAAGTTCTCCGGCTACTTTGACTCATATGGTGTGGGAATGAGTAGCAGAGGTTTAGTTGTCACAAATGATATTGAGCAGTTATTCTCAAACCTCCGTCCGGGGAATCATCCATTTTAAACCAACGCTGAAAAGAAGAAGGTTTGCTGGCTAAAGGAGAGTCAGAGATCACAATAAAACCAGAGTCAACTTTGATGTGGCTCTTCAGAGATGCCGAGAACAGGGATTTGAAAGGTTGTAAAAGCAACGTGGATATGATGGCTTTTTATTTCCCAACAGGTGAGTAAGGTGTTTTATTGAACTGATAAATTGCCATAATAGCTCTCTAACTGAGTTCATTGTAAAGCATTATCTATCGTGAAGGCTCATATTCATCCGCTCAGTCACGTAGAACCGAAGCACAACTTAAAACAATGTTCTTCCGCAAAATGCGTGCAGTTTTTTTTTACCGCTAGAGGTCCAAAAATTACATATAGTGTACATTCAGTATAAATAAAAGGATATATGGGGTATTTGTGTTTAAAAAAAAAATCGTTTCACACACCACAAGGCTATTTAAAGGGATAGTTCACAAAAAATAAAAGTGCTAATGAAAAGGTTGTTCCATCCAAACCCATATTAGACACAGTCAGGCACAGAGAAATTTTATAATGTGCAAAATTTACTATGTATTTATTATTTATTAATTAATCTCAGCTATTGGACTGATGCGTCCATGCCACCACCATTGCTGTGATGTTTGTGTTCTGTTTTCTGTATCCTCTATGGTTACAATGTTGTTGGGTGTGTTTTTTATTTTATTTTTCATAGTGTTATCAGTGCTAAAGTTCAATGTGGCTCCCTTGAGTGCCAAACAAATTCCCCTTGGGGCAATAAAGGTTTCATTCATTCATATCACTTTCTTTTGGGGAACATGACATGCTATTGTGTAATTTTGAAGAATATTGGTTACCAGAATCAGAAAGAGCTGTATTGCTAAGTCTTTACACACACAAGGCATTTGTTTTGGTGAAAGAAGACCCTTCACACACAAAGGTTACACTGACTTACATTGTATTTTTGGAAGTAAATTGGAACCAAAAATGTTTGGTTACCAAATATCTTTTATGTTCCTCAGGAGAAAAAAAAAAAACTGCATACAGGTTTGAAAAGACATGAGGGTGAGTAAACGATGACAGAATTATTATTTTTGGTTGAAATATCCTTTCAAGTGAACTGCAAAAATGTGAATATATTTATAGGCATATTATTTCTTGGTCACAAGCATCTAAAATATAATTTTTCCATATACATGACTATAATTTAGAACCTAAAAAATCAATTTCCACACCACAGGATTTAGTATTCACATAAAAACAATGTAAAACAGTTCGATCAGGAAGAATGATGTGGTTTTAATATATAAGCCTCTCTAAGAGGAAATTGCTGTAAGTGTATTTCTGAAGTGAAAATGAAAAACGCATGAAGGGGAATTTTATTCACACTTGAGCAAGTTCAAAAATAAAATAACATTTCACATGCAATTTAAGGGGGTGAAGCAGTGGGTGGATGCTGTTCATGCCGGCGTATTTTATACATATTTTAACTGACTAGGTCAGAGAAGCTTCTAAACGCATTTGAGATGAGGAATATATCACTGGACTGAGAGGTCAAAGATTCAGCAGCGTGTCCTGCTGCTGCAGTGACATCTACTGGACTTCACACACACAAAGGTTACACACACAGTCAAAGCAGTTAACATAATCGGGGAGAACATTTCAATTACAAAATGTGTGGTCTTAAAGGAACACTCCGACTTTTTTTGGACTTCATCTCTGTGCGTGCTGTAACTATCTGACGTACCCACCGCTAGCCTAGCTTAGCACAAAGACTGGAAGTAAATGGCTACAGCTAGCATAATCCCAATAAGAGACAAAATAGTGATATTTTCTTGTTTATATGTTGTGATTTGTATAGTCAACAAGGTCATATGAAACACAGATATCTTTTAACCGCATAAATATTGGGAGCTATATTCTTATAACGCGAAGCACTGAGAATATAGTTCCTATAGTATAGTTCCTATAGTACCTTCTGAGAATATAGTTCCCAATATTTATATGGTTAAAAGATGGCTATATCTCATTTGACCTTGTGATTTGTACACTCTGTGACTATACAAATCACAACATGTAAATAGGAAAATGTTTGTGTTTTGTCTTTTATTAGGATTAGTATGCTAGCTGTAGCCATTTACATCCAGTGTTTGTGCTAAGCTAGGCTAGCGGTGGGGGCGTCTGACAGAGTTACAGCACACATAGAGATGAAAAAGGCATGTATGGACTTATCTAACTCTGGGGGATATGGTGAATAAGCCAAAGTCCCAAAAACGTCAAAGTGTTCCTTTAAAACTAGTAAGAGCTTTTGGCTGTCCAATAGTTTTAGAGTTAAAGCAGGTGCATGATACTTTTTATGACCCATATTAATGTACAGATTACAGGGAACATTTTTTTGCATTAAAATATGTATTAGTGCAACTTTCATGAAGTAAAATCACTAAAAGCCTTCCTTCCGCTAGAAAAAATAGTCCCTAACGGTGAACAGCAACAACGTTCCAGTGTGTAATATCAAAGTCCTTTTTTGGTAACATGCACAAAAGCTCAAATAAAAACAACTACAGATTACGGGGAACATTTTTTCCCCATTTTTAAAGGCAAAAGAGGGAAAATGTAAAGTAAATGGTGACTAAAGACACTACAGCTCAAGTGTTTTTGAAGTTTTTTTTTATGCTCACCAAGGTTGCATTTATTTGACCAAAAATACAGTAAACAGTAATATTGCGAAATGTTACAAATTAAAATAAGTCCACTTTAATTATTGCCAAAGCTGAATTTTCAGCATCATTACTCCAGTCTTCAGTGTCACATGATCCTTCAGAAATCATTCTATGATGATTTGATGCTTAAAAAACATGAACATTTCTTGTTAAAAACTACATTGTGCTGCTTTGTTGTTGTTTTTTTTGTGGAAACTGATGCATTTTCAGGATTCTTTGACGTTTATTTGAAATAATGTATCATAGTAATGTCTTCACTGTCTCTTTTGATCACTGTAATGTGTCCCTACTGAATAAAATTAATAAAAAAATAAATCTTACTGCCCCCAAACTTTTGAACGGTGTGTAAAAAAAAAAAAAGTGTATAAGGATTTGTCAACTAACCATTTAAAGTTGTGTACTGTATGCAAGTCTGAGAATAAGACAACTGACAAGCACAGGATTATGTTTAGTCATTTTAGTGTGAAATAAACAGCTGCCCTCAAAAGTGGGCATTGTACAATAGTCTGAAGATTTCTTGAAAAAAATGACCAAATAAAAAATAATAATAAAAGTGACACGTTAAGATGCTATTTATAATGAACAAAATCAAATTTAGACTTTACAAACTAATAGACTAAAAAAAAAAAATGCAATTCTGGATCACTGTGACAGAAGAACAACTCCGAAAACAAGATAGTGTTTCATGATCTGCCATAAACCCCCACTGGACCGTTTCAATCAAACTCACGTGGGAAACTTCTGATCGTTACAAACTTGGCTATGGGAGGTTTAAAATCCCCCCCAACACAAAAAAAATTGGCAATGGTACTCAGAATCGGTGGATAAGAGACAATCATGATTAGTTGAAGGAATAAAAACGTAAGCCGAGAGAATAACTGTACAGTACCGCGTGGAAAGAAAGCCATACTGACAGCAAATGAGTGTGTCCTGACTGATGACCCTTACAAAATGAGGGAGGACTCTGAGAACCAACGTGAAATCATCATCATCGCAGTTAGGTAGTGATGTGACTGATATTGACCCACAAAGCTTTAGGTTGTTTAACATTGGTTGACACACATCCCCTATAGGCTGTCGTTTCGACACAGCATTGATAGAGCGACCCGGAGCGGCTCTTTTGGTCCTGAAACACAGTTATACACATTAATGCTGCAAAACCATCAGACAAAAAAAAATAAAAAAATGAACAGTTTCTCTCTCGATTTTATCAAAGAGTGCGAATTCAGTTTGGCGAACTACAAACCGATTCATACAAACGATTCTTGATGCTGATCACAGTCCAGTCTTTTAAAAAAGTAAAGCCGAAGGGAGTTTTTTTCCTTTAGAAAAGCAGTTGTGGACACCACAAATCCAGATTACAATGTATATAAATATCTTTTTGCTCAAAAAGACTTCATTCGCAACAAATTCATATTGAAAGATCTGATCAACTCGAAGAGGTTTTGAGAATTATGGTACATAAAATGCTTTTAATTACATGATTGTTTCATATTTGCCCCATTCGTTGGGCCTGGTTTACCTACACAAAATAAAACCACATAAAATAAGAAGACACTATTGGACACCTTCATGACTCCCAACAGCAAACTGGCAGGCAAGGTCTTTTGTTTTACATCTCTCTCCTTGTTTGGAGAACTTACACCACGAATATCACTTACAACCTAGAATTACAATGAAAGAAAGAGCTAAGCCACAAATGGAAATTCTGCCATTACTTACTCCCCCACTTCCCGAAAAGCAGTTCAAGCCTACGACGCTACATTCCCAAACTTTTTTTTTTTTTTTTGGTGAGGAACAGATTTGCAACTTCCCATCCACCCAAAGCTCACGAGTCAACATTACTGGCATCAGGTTCTCACATACAGTCAACTAAACGTTACAGGGGCAAATGGTGAACAAGCTGCGGCCAGATGGGATGTTGTTCACCCACTTTTGGTCCATTTCTCACACAATATGACTTCAGATTATTTTAAATAAAGTGCTCGAGACACAAACTGGCCGTTTATGTCCCTGTTGTTGTGTGTAATTCTTCTAAAACCAAACATGGGGGAAGAAATAATGAGAGATCTTTCACTTTTTGGCTAAACCGTTCCGTTCAACATCACCAGCCACCCGTTTATCACCAGCGCTGCGATTAAACCCATTCCAACAAGTACACACTGAAACAGATGCTTGAGCGACTCGGCCTTTGTACACGACAGCTTATAATACAATATAAGGCATTTCAGTGTTGTATGTGAAACAAGAAATAATGCTTCCCCCATAAAAAGATGAACAAATCCCCCAATAACTCTATATTTGTAAAATATATATATATTTATATATGCGTGTATGTGTGTGTGTGTGTGTGTGTGTGTGTGTATATGCATTCACGTAAATGTACATATTTACGTAAAGGAGGGTAAATATGTAAAGGTATAAAAGCAAGGTATATGCGTGAGCGTGGAATCGATCGACGTAGTCAAAATGGAGTCTAAAGTTTGTGGGAGAAGAGGATGTGATGTCGTACAGGAAGAGGCGGGACCTTTAGGATGATGTTCCTCTCCTGTAGGACTCGTCACACGATCACTCGACCCCGTCCCCGGTGGACACGGACACTAACTGCAGCGGGATCTCGGCTGAGCCCAGCTGGTCCTGCGAGCTGGAGGTGTTGACGGTGGCGTTGACGGTGGCGAGGCCCTGCATGGAGCCGGCCTGGATGTTGGTGAGGATGAGCGTGGTGCCGCCCGCCGTGATGATGCTGTCCGAGGACATGGCTCCGCCCACACTGGACACCACGGCTCCGCCTCCTCCCTTCTTGTTCTGGTGCGTCTTTATGTGCTTGGCCAGGTGATCGCTGCGCATGAATCTCTTCGAACACTCGGAACACACGAACTTCTTCTCTCCTGGTGAATGAATGACATAAATGAGAAAAAGAAAGAGATAGTGAGCTCCCTACATGAAGCCTACTTAAAAATATGCATTTGAGTAAGAAAAATATCCATATTTAAAACTTAAGCGAACGGCCATTAAGTTGCGCTTTAGGTGGAAGTAGACTGCATATGTTTGTTTGGCCGGAAGAGAGTTATTTTACTTTAAAGTTTTAAATATTGATTTTTTTTCCCTACACAAACGCATCGCTTCCAATACTTTATTAACCCCCGGAGTAGTATGGATTACTTTTATCATGGAGAGAGGCTCTTTTATGATTGATAGATGCGCTTTTATCATGGAGAGATGCACTTTTATGATGGTTAGATGCACTTTTATGATCGATAGATGCACTTTTATGATGGATAGATGCACTTTTATGATGGTTAGATGCACTTTTATGATGGATAGATGCACTTTTATGATGGATAGATGCACTTTTATGATGGACAGATGCACTTTTATGATGGTTAGATGCACTTTTATGATCGATAGATGCACTTTTATGATGGATAGATGCACTTTTATGATGGACAGATGCACTTTTATGATGGTTAGGTGCACTTTTATGATGGATAGATGCACTTTTATGATGGATAGATGCACTTTTATGATGGTTAGATGCACTTTTATGATGGTTAGATGCACTTTTATGATGGATAGATGGACTTTTATCATGGATAGATGCACTTTTATGATGGATAGATGCACTTTTATGATGGATAGATGCACTTTTATGATGGTTAGATGCACTTTTATGATGGTTAGATGCACTTTTATGATGGTTAGATGCACTTTTATGATGGATAGATGCACTTTTATGATGGATAGATGCACTTTTATGATGGAGAGATGCACTTTTATCATGGATAGACGCACTTTTATCATGGTTAGATGCACTTTTATCATGGTTAGATGCACTTTTATCATGGAGAGATGCACTTTTATCATGGTTAGATGCACTTTTATCATGGAGAGATGCACTTTTATCATGGAGAGATGCACTTTTATCTGGATATGCTGGATGCAGGAGGGTTAGGTGTGTATATATATATATGTGTGTGTGTGTGTGTGTAAAAAAATTGCAGAATAAGAGCATTGTCTCAAATGATTAATTTAAAATGTTACTACATAGTAGTTAAAGTGGTAACATCAATTCTTCTTCTTCTTCTTCAAAAAAAAAACCTGACCCTAAACTTGTCTGTTAGCAGCACCCAACACTCAAAATTGTTGGTATTATATGTACTGACATCACCCAAGGCTGGAAGATACATTATTTAAAGAATTTTTTTTTCTTTTCGTACAGGTGATGTTTAAGAAAGTTGGGAAGAAATGAGAATACTGAAACGCATTATGTTTTATATGTATAGCCTATAACCACATTGTGTTTTATATGTATAGCCTATATGTTTGCCACAAATTGTCAGCTGCACTGTTGTACTGTAATGCTAACATCAAACTCCAAATAAGTCACTACTGAGACTCTACACAGGTCAGGATGGTGCCTAAGGCCCCGATCACACCAAACGCGTTTTTTGCAGTGAGAGGCGCCTTTTTGAAATGTTTTCCTATGGCAGCAAGCGTTCTGTGCACTATTTATGCACCCCAGATGCCCCACGTTTTTGCACTTAAAAAACAACAACAACGTCATCGTGTTTTTTTCCACTGTCCAATCGAATAAATTGAGAGGCGTTCCGTTGTAGTGATGAAAGCTGCAGCTGCTTTGAACGTCCGGAGACTGCGATGATGGAGGAGAAACTTGTGGTGCTCTCGCGGCTTACCGGAAGCATAGCGACTTCACGAAACGTAAATACCACAATGTTAACAGAAAGTAAATAAAGGGCTGATTCGACGTTTACTTGACCGAGAGGATCGCCGTTTCGTTGGTTGCCTAGCAACATAAAAAACGCAGCGCACTGCACGTTCAATGTGATCGGGGCCTAAGACATTCGCTGCCTATGTAAGCAAGGAGGCTCACAAGGTTTGGGAACCGAGGTAGTCACAGAGGCAGTGAGAAACGTGTGTGTGTGTGTGTGTGTGTGAGGAAGACTACCAGTGTGCGTTCTCCTGTGTCGCTGCAATTCATCACTGCGCGTGAACCTCTTCCCACAAAACATCCAGGTGCAGACAAAGGGTCTCTCTCCCGAGTGCCAGCGCAGGTGAGCCCGCAAATGAGACGTCTTCCCGTATACCTTCCCGCAGCCAGCTATATGGCACACATGCTGTTTCTTCTTGCCCATGTTAGATCCCCTACAACATATAATTACAAATGTACAGTCAGAATGGAAATATACTACACGCATCCAGTAATGAAGACATGTAGTCAAACACACACCATAGGGTGTCTGTATTACACATGAATATAAATTTTCCTGCGTCTCAAAACAAAATGAGCTGCTAAAAGGAAACAGCAGTGCTTTTAGCAGTGTGAGCTCACCTCCCACCTCCCTCTTTGCAGTTGGGGCAGGTGCAAGCGACCCTGCGCAGACGTTTGCCCTCCTGGCTCAATCCCTCCATCTCCTCCTCCACTAAACGAACACGAAGGTGAGAGAGGTCATTGGCATTCAGCGTAGAGCTACTGTCCAGAGGCCACTCCTCCGAATCAGGCTCCTCCTTAATCTGAATATCTATAGAGTATAGTATGATCAGCGTTACACTAACAGCACTGCATAATTACGGCCACACACATCTTCCCTCTTTAATTTTGATCTTGTTTACTCTATATAGGGCCTGAAGATTCCACAAAGGCACTACGGAATCACAGATTCCAATGGAATTCACAGCGTGACGTGGAATGTCACGGAATTTGGAACACTTTGAATTTGCATAAATTAAAAGTGGGGTTATAAAACTGCATTATGGACAAGTGTGAATATAAAACCACAAAAAGACAGCTTTTTTAAACTTCTGCTTGCTTTGTGTGTGTGAATGAGCACCACAGTTTGGGCTACTACACAAATACTGAAGCACGCGTGGCGCTTGAGGTGTTATCAGCCGTCTCACGAGAACACGCATTTTTCCATTTCATTTGATAATACTATTGTCAGATTCACACACTTCGATTAAATTCATGACTGACTATGTACAGTAAAAATGTACTGGCATAACAATAATAAGAGGTTAAAATGTTTAAGGAATACCACAATTTTAATCTAATGTTGTGCAGCACTTTGATTGCCATAAAATGAAAGGAATTTTTTATGCAATTAATTGATCATTTAAAACAGACGGGGGAAAAAAAATGCTTCACAGGACACTATTATTGTTCAAATTTTAATACGTCAAATTAAGTGTTCTTAAATTATCTGGACAAATATTAATAATCAAATAGAACAATTTAAACAGAATCCAGACTAATTAAACTGGAAAACACAGAATTTCATAGGGCCCTGCATTTATCTACCATGTTTTCCCCCCCCATAAATCAGTGGTTCTTCTCAACTCTGTTCCTGGAGGAACCCCAGCACCTTTTTAAAGTCTCCCTGTTCAATCACACCTGATTCAACTCATCGGCTCGTTAAAGACCGAGTGTGCCAGAAAAGAGAGACATCAAAAATGAGCAGTGTTGGGGTCCTCCAGGACCAGGATTGGGAAAGCCATGTATCCCCACCCTCCCTGAACTGCTGTACCTCCAGTGCTGTCGGTGTCCTCGGACTGCTGGAACTGAATGCCCGCCTGGCCCATGGTGTTGACCGTCACCGACTGCAGGTTAGGCATCTGACCCGAGCTCAGGCTGACCTGTGTGCCGGCCTGGCCCAGAGACAGCGTTTGCACCGGGGCGAGAGTGATCTGCTGAGCGGGAGCCGTCTGGAGCTGAAGGTTCTGGAGGTTCTGAACTCCTTGGACCTGCGGGGACAGATTGGAACAGCAGAATGGGTAAAGAAGATAACACACAAAAATTAAAATATCACCATTTACTCGTCTTTTTCCAAACTAGGGATGGTAACGATTAATCACCAATGGATTAATTGTTGATAATTACTGATAATAAATAGCCAATCCAAGCACGCTCCAGCTGTAAAACCGTGTCCGATTGGTCTCTACACATCATGTCTACACACCGAACTCAACCAGTTTCCAATGGTTGAACTTTCAGACGACGTTGGAAAACAAAGTGTCATGATTGCAACGCTTTAGCCAATTGGTAGGTCAATGTCACTCCGTGATTAAGCAGTGTCTTATGTTGTGTTTGGGCTCGTTCAAGACCACCTGCTCTAAATAAAGATATGCAAACCTACTATGGGGTTACAAACCAAAGCGTGGCGCAAACTTTTTTTTTATACAAATACTTGGTATAGTTTGTTCTCTAAATGAAATCAATGTGCTTGTTGTATTCTGATAGTTGAGACGTTTTCAATGATATAGTCTGTTATGTACGATGATGGTCATATTGCCTATATTCACTATAAAGTCGAGCTTAAAGCGACATCCATGTGTTGGTTAAGCAAGTAACGTGATAACTTGGTAGCATCCCCCCTTTTTGGATTTAAGAGGTTAACTGGATAGTTTATGGGAATTAATGTAAATTGACATGCCTATTCCAAGTAGGGCTGGGCGATATATCGAGTATGTACGATGTATCGTTATATTTTTTTAAACGATATGGAATGAGGCAATACCGTTTATATCGATACAGTAGTTTGATATGAGCACATCTGAAAAATAGCGGAGGTTGCAGTGTGAGCTGCTGCAGTGAAAGTAGCTAGGCTACGTAGTACAATTTGTCCTAAACATGACACAAGCTTATATTAATTGCGTCAAAATCACTTTGATATAGTTAACAAGTTTAAGGCAGCTTGCCGCCCTGTCAAATGCTCTGACAGACACTGTTGCTGACTGACAGATATACTTGCGCTGTTTAATGCGTTTGAATGTGGTGCTTTCCTCAGTGCTCAACTTACATTTCACAGGTATATCCCGTCTGTAAATGTTAGAAAGTAAAGCAAATATGTCCATTTCACAACATATATGTCCATGTCAGAAGAGGACGAGCTTCTGCAAGTGAATCTCGCTAAAATTCATGCTTCCTTGAACGAGCGCCGGCGCGCGCATGCGCGTGATAGTACTACATAGTACGCAATAATTCTGACTAAAAAAACATATTGCTAAAATATTTGTTGTTGGAGAAAATAAATGGCCATATGTGGAATTTTAAACCTACAAGTATATATTTTAATGAAAGTGAAAGTGATTATAATGGGGTAATCAAATGCAGGCTAATATAATTAGTTTGTGCTTTTGTTTTTATTTAATTTTTAGTTGAGCTTTTAGTCAATATAAAAACAAAAGCTTTTTGCACAAATATATTGCATAGCCTATATTATATTTGTTTCCATATCCTTCAATATCAACATTGTTTGTAGGATATCATTGGCCGAATGTGAATATATATAATATATTTTTTTTTTATTTTTTTTTTAAATATAAAGATTTTCTTTATCTAAATAGAAAACGTAGAAAGTACCGAGATATATATCGTATATCGCCATTTGACCAAAAAATATCGAGATATGATTTTTTGGCCATATCGCCCAGCCCTAATTCCAAGCCTATGAGATCCTTATTTTTCGCAATGTAAATAAATATATTTTAAATGAAAGGTACGTGTCCCTCCAAAAGATATAAAGACGTTGTAAAACGAATGAGTGGTTTATTCAAAGTCCTGTGAAGAGATACGATCCGCTTAAGTTACACGATAAACAGATTTAATTTAGGCTTTTAGTTACATCTAAAAATGTTCAACATTAATACACAATATGGTAAACATGGAAGCTGGTGCTACATGCAAGAACAAACCTCATTGGTTTTAGTGCAGGTTTGTTCTAGCACGTTGCACACAAACCTCCGTGTTTACCATGTGATGGACTCCTCATTCATATGTACTCTATATTAGAGCCTGACCTATAAAGGATTTAAGGCCGATACCGATACAAATATTTTTGGGTTTTAAAATCCCATATATCGGCCGATATTTTAGTTATTTATTTATTTTTTAAACTGGAGATGATTAGTCACAAATTTTGTCATGCTTATTTGAGTTAAGAGAACTGATGAGGATGTTCTTTTAATTGTTATTCAAGCAAATGTATGTATCGTGACCAACTCAACGAGTGTTGCCAACAGGAACGGTGTAGAGTGCCCTCTGGTGGACAAACTATACAACTCCAACACTCATGACATGGTTCAAGCGCGTTTCGTCCGTTTTTATTTTATTTTTGAAATATTCATTTATCAGCCATTATAACTGCCGATACCGATAGTTTGGAAAATGCCTAATATCGGCCGATAATATCGGTCTGCCGATATATCGGTCTGGCTCTACTCTATATCCATATCTTTATATGTGAATGAAAGCCTAAATTAAAACGTTTCATCATGTAAAGACATCATATCTCTTCAGAAGATTGATTAAAACGCTCATTGAGATTTGTTTTACGACACAGTCATAACCTATTTGGATCTATAAGTTTTGATTACCCAGGCTTTCAATGGATGGAATATCTTAATTTGGAAGACAACCAAAGTCTTACCCATTTTAATTTTTGGGTAAACTAACCCTCTAAGCCCTTGGTGTCATGATTTAACTTGGTGAGTCTTTTCTTGATTCTAAACTTTAAAATCAGTAACGCAAGCATGATCAAGCCTAACCAGTTTTTATGATCGATCGCTGTCTGTAAATGGGTGGTGCTTGCTAGTCAAATAATGTTTGTTGTCATATTCAGGGCCACTAATGAATAGTGGTGCAGGAATTACTGTTTTACTAGCATACACTGTCTGATGTATACTGCATCATTTTGTAAATGGTTGTTAATCCCCAACCCTAAAACTGTAATGTAAAATAACACAAAATGTATAACCACATACCTGGAAGGTCTGCCACCTCATTCATTTGGTGAGGAACATTGGTTTTGACCAGCATTGTCTTGTTGTTACACCACTGAAGTAAATGGATCTAGCTAACGACTTAATTTAAACGACGATGGATGTGAATTTGTGAAAACTGGCATCCCTAATAACCACACTGTATTTGTTTTCTCCGGTGTATTGTTTGTTTTTTTATACTTTTCTTAAATGTGTACATTATATTTGTGTGTATTATCTTCTTAGTCTTGTACAGCACTTTGGTCAGCCTCGTGGCGGTTTATAAATGAATTAAACACATACCTGGAAGGTCTGCCACTGTATCTGTCCTGACGGTGAGACGGTCTGGGCCTGGATGAGGAATGTGCCTGGGTTGATGAGCTGGATGTTTTGCATGTTCTGCTGGGCCTGACCGTCACCGGTCTGCAAGGGCAGCTGCTGTAACTGGATGACCTGCTGCCCCCCGGACACCTGCACCGTGCCCTGACTGAGGTATCCCGACCCGTCTCCCTGCTCTCCCGCCACAGGCTGCGTCAACACGCCCGTGCCGTCTATCGTGCTGGCCTGCTGCTGCGAGGATGAGGAGGATGAAGATGTGGTAGGCACAAACATGTCTGCATTCGAGTTGAGTGTCTGGTGCTGTTCCCCTGCTTTCTCCGAGCCGTCCGAGTTCTCCACGCTCTGATTGGTCATGATCAGCTGTCCGTCAGCCGTGACGCCGGTGGCTATTGCCTGGGCCCCCGAGAGCCCGAGAGAGTCCAGATCCACGCTGTTTATGGGCACAAAGGTAATGTTACCAGGCAAACCCAGAGGCACGTTAGTGACCATCTGACCCTGACTGTTGAAGTGCACCTGGCCAGACTGGGTCATGAGGTTCTGAGTGTTGCGGATCACGTCGGCCGCCGTCGTGCCCGTGACGCTGATGGTCTGGGTGCCGTCCGGGAGGATCTGGATCTGCCCTGAGGCGTCCTGCGCCATCGAAGCCCCCTCGAAACCCAGCTGCCCGTCGGCCGTCTGCACCTGAGGGATGACCTGGTATTGGATGTTAGGCACTGCGCCGGCAGACGCGTCGGTCCCTGACGTGAGTAAGATGGGCTGGCTCTGGAGACCCTGGAGGCTCTGGAGAGGAAGAACATACTGTCCGTTGGACGTGACGATACCCGTGCCGGGGAGATGCAGGACACCCGAGTCGTCCTTTACCGCCTCCCACCTTTCCGACGTCCCGGTTAACTGCACTGAGAGGTCTGCGTTCTAGGGAGGAAATCACAAGCGCACCGTGTACAGTCAAATCTCTTGCTGCTACTATGCGGACAGATGCAAAACATAGACAAACCCATCCTACGGAAGGGAATAATTTGGTCTGAAACGCTGAAAGGTAACAAGTATCATAAGGGATCCTCAAAAGACTCCAACTTTCCACTAATAGAAATGAGGAAAAGTCAGCAAGTTTTAAAATCAATAAAATTAGTTGAATTTGTGAATATGGATTTATTATGGACATTTTTCATCACTGGATTAAGTCTCTTATCAATGGAAAACAACATTAGGTTGTAGACCTAGTAGGGATGGGCAAAGATTAATCGCATCCAAAATAAAAGTTTGTGTTTACATAATATATGTGTGTGTGGTGTGTGTATAATTAATTTGTATATATAAATACACACACATGCATGTATACATTTAAGAAATATGTGCATGTATATATTTTATATAAATTTATTCACAATTAATATTATATATAAACATAAATATTTGATATATTAACTTTTTTTTAAGTGAAAATAAGGCTGAGAAACTGGTATAAAGAGGGTTTTTACCATGGCTGCATTGGTTTGATCAAAAAACAGTAGCTAAAATATTACAATTTAAAATATTTAATACAACGAAATTAGGGCTATCAAACGATTAATCGCATCCAAAATAAAAGTTTGTGTTAACATAATATATGTGGGTGCACTGTGTATAATTATTTTATATGTATAAATACACACACATGCTTGCCTTGTATATATTTAAGAATTTTTTTCATGTATAAACTGTATAGATTTATATTATATATAAATATACATATTTTATATATAAATAATATTTTTTTCTTAAATATAAATGCATGCGTGTGTGTGATTCTTTATATACAAAATAATTATACACAGTGCACCCACATATATTATGTAAACACAAACTTTTATTTTGGATGCGATTAATCATTTGACAGCCCTAGTAAAAATGTCATTTATTCCTGTGATCAAAGCTGAATTTTCAGCATCATTACTTGAGTCTTCCGTGTCACAAGATCCTTCAAAAATCAATCTAATATGAAGATGTAATAATGTTTAAAACAGTTTTGCTGCTTAATATTTTTATAATCTGTGATAGTTTTTTCAGGATTCGTTGATGAATAAAGTTTAAAAGAATTGCATTTCTTTAAAATAGAAATCTTTTCTATCACTTTTTTATCAATTTAACACATCCTTGCTGAATAAAAGTATTAATTTCTTTCAAAACAAAGAAAAATCAATCCCAGACTTTTGAATGATAGTGTAAATTATTACAAAGGTTCTTTTTAAACTTTTTATTCAAAGAATCCTGAAAAAAGGATCACAGGTTATAAACATTGGTTTCCAACATTGATAAATCATCATATTAGAGTGATTTCTGAAGGATCATGTGACACCGAAGACTGGAGTAATGATAAATAAATTATATTTTAAAATATAATCAAATAGAAAACCTTTATTATAAACTCAAACACTATTTTACAATTTTATTATATTTTTTCTGTACTTTTGATCACATAAACGTAGCCTTGGTGAGCATAAGAGACTCACAAAAAGTAAAAATAGTAACGTTTCCAAGTTTTTGATATATATTTTCCCATGCAGACTGCCCCTCACAGTTTCGCTTTCAGGGGAGATTAAACATGACATTTGTCCATTATTTCACATTAGTTGGTCTCGGATACCAACTAATAAGCCAGTAAAACACAAACTAAGATTGCTCAGTTACAGGATGTCTTCCTATGGACATTTCCTGGTAAGAATGTGAATCATACAATTTATTTAGACTAAACTAAAAGGAAGGTCAACCAGATCAGTGCCTCCCTATATCATGGGATACTTAATTTACTCACCATCATGTTGTTCCAAACCTGTATAAGTTTCCTCCCTTTGCCAAACACAAATGAAGATATTTTGAATAATGTCGGTAACCAGACCTCCATAGTATTTTTTTTTTCCTACTATGGAAGTCAATGGGTGCTCCACAACAGTTTGGTTACCCATATTCTTACAGTATACAGGTGGAATAACTTGAGGTAGAGTAAATGACGACAGAATTTCATTTTTGAGGGTGACCTACGCATTTAAGTGTGGGGGGAGTAAACACGCACTCATTCACAGTAAACAAGCCCTAGCTCACACTCAAACCACGGTATAGTACAATAAATGTGATGTATCTGTAGTTGCAGACTTACCACCCCGGCAACACCATTATTATTCGTGTTTGCCCCGTTCTCTGCTCCGAGGCCGGTGCAAGTGGCGGCGAGCAGGGCGAGCGGCGAGGGCTGTCCGTCCTGATGATGGGCGGGTTTAATACATGAAAGGGGGTGGCCACACAGGAAGTACCAGTGTTTTAACACAACAAAGTGAAAACTTCACCAAAGCACATGCATTAGAGAATAAGAGAGCTGAGGATTTGATGTGATTTACCTGATCCGCGCCGCCGCCGTCCTGCGCGCTGCTGCTGTCCGCCATGACTCCCGCTTTCACTGGCCCTTCAGGCGCTTAAACACACAAACACACGATACAACATAGCCATTAGAACCACACATCGCGCGATTGCTGGACAGACGCCATCATACGCGTTTTTTTAACGGATCATATGAGCTCTGAATTTATTACCTCCGCGGATGTTAAACTCTCAGATTCACCCGCCTGCTAACATTAGCCTAGCTTAGCATAAACATAGCTTGCACAAAGATTCATTGGGAGCAATCTCACGCTCTTCAAATCCTACGTACCGGTCATTACGTGAGTTCTTTAAAGAAGACTGATATCTGCGTTTAATTACACTCCGACCATGGTTATTTTAATCGGTGCCTGCGCTCGCTTTAGTCCAGTTTGTTTTTTTTCCTAATTTGATTGACGGCGGGGCTTCCACTTCGCCAACTGCGTCACCGACAGGAAGTCCCACCCTTCGTCTCTCATCTCATTGGAGGTTGGGTTGGAGAACTCACCTTTTTATTGGATGGACGAGATGTCCGTCATTTTGAACTGGCTGCTTCCTATGTTTCGTTGTCCGTCAAGTTTTGTCCGTGAAGATGAACAGTTTCCGCCAGTTTGGTGAACGCGAGGGTTTGTTTTGTTATTGTTTTGACAAAACAAAACAAAAATCGTAACAAAACTAAATTATTTTTAGTTTATTATCACGAAAGTTTTACTCTTTAAGGATTTTTTTTCTTCAGATATTTTGCAAGAATATTCAGACAAGCAGAGAAACTGATGATACGTCATTTTTTTTCATAGTCTTATAATCAGCAATTAAGAGGTTTGTGGTGTAATGTAAGAGGCCACTTGAGCTAAGTCAAGTGTTTCTCCAGTAACACAAGTGATTAATGATAATCAGTGATTTCTGCAGCTCAGCCTAAATGCAGAAGGGAGCAGCATCTTTTCACAAAGATGTGTCATAATGGAATACATAACCTCTCATATACTCCATATCCCAAGGAGAAACATAAAAAAGGTACTGGTGCTAAAAGACAATGCACCAACATTATATACAAACACAGAAATATAGATATACAATTATAATGTAGAATGCACATCAAATTTCTAACCAATGAAAGAGTTTTGGGAGGTTTTCTAGTGCAACATAATGTGTACAAGTAAAACAGAGGTGATAATGCTGGCTATTTTTAATTTCTTTTTTTAATCTACTGCAGCACAACAGGGGAAAGGTAGCAATCAAGTGCTCTAAAGAAACTAGGAAAGGCACAATTTGGCATTTAAAAAATTGACAACAATGTTTTGTGGAAACCGCTTGAAAAGAGCTTACTAGTCTGGACTTAATAAAATGGAAAAAGAAGAAGAAAAAAATCTACATTTTTGACCACATTAAATTGCTCTAGTTTATTATTTCAAATGCATTAATTGAAAATGTGTATAATGTATATAAAATTCAATCCTACAGAGTGACTGCATTACACGCCACTGCTGAACTCCACCCACATTTGGTGGAAGGTGTTGATGTCAAGTATGTACAAACTCTGTATGGACAATTTCCCAGACAAGTCTATTTGATGTGATTTTTACATCTGGAAGACGTATTTTTAAGAGTGTTTGCTCATCTGCAATACGTCTATACACTCTTAAAAATACGTCTATAGGACGTCTCCTGTCAGATGTCAAATAGACGTTTAGAAGATGTCTTTAAGATGTAATGATTTAGAATGCATGTTAAACTGACATCTTCTAAACGTCTATTTGACATCTGACAGGAAACGTCCTATAGACGTATTGCAGATGAGCAAACACTCTTGAAAATACGTCTTCCAGATGTAAAAATCACATCAAATAGACTTGTGCTATATGGGTTAAAACAACATGTTTGTGTTCTACTATTCTTGTTAGCATCACCATCTCACAGGAAAAAAAAGTATAATACTGTTTCTAATTTTCCATAACGCAGACAACTGATGTACCTATGCCTCCCTGAATCATAGTGCGTCAAGGGAGTTCAACATCACAGAATGAGGAAATTAACTAGGAAATTAGACTGTCTTGGGGGCAAATTCAGCAGATTGTTTTGTTATTCACCAGAGAGCATGAGTGGGGAGGGAAAACTAGGTGGAAGTTGATCTCAGGATCATATATTTAAAAAAAAAAATCACTTTGTATCGTCCTACTCGTCCAGAAGTAGAAAAGAGTCTGAGAAGTTGGTGTTGCTTTTATAAACGGCAAAAGATTAGCACGATTGCATTGAGATAACAGCCCAGAGACATTCTGCACTCTCAGCTGCGTTCCTGAACTAAGACTCTGTTCGCTGCATCGTTTCCACTGTGTCAGCTCCTCCCCGAGAGTGACCAGAGAGCAGCGTTTTCCTTCAACCTTCAATTCAAACTTGGGCCATTACAGCCAGACTACAAAAGCACTTTCCCTGCACTCAGGGGCTCGCACCAGTGAGTGGGGGATATTTCCAATCACTCCGCTGTCAATCTGAGTGTCAGGTAAACACAGGCTGGCAGACAGAACCTTTAGAAAGGCCCGCATCTGTGGCTCTCGCTCTCCTACCTTACCTTGCGCTGGCTTATCCACAATCTAACGCACAAAGACACCCACACTCAAATGGAAAGGCAAAACGCAGCTGTTGTACAATGGTGGCGGTATATCTTATCTCATATCTTTAGATTGAAGTACTACACAATAAGTTAATTGCTTTGATGTTTTGTCTGAAAGGATGTGATTTTCAGGCAAGGTGACAAATTGGCTTGCAAACCAGGAACCGGGAACGCAGTCTTTGATCGTCGAACAAGCCGAGCTGAAATACAGAACATCCGTGTTATTGATTGATTTGGTCCCAGGAGGCCTGGGAATGATGGGATCTGTGGAAGATGGTTTGCGTTTCGCTTCACAAAAATGAACACAACTTTTATGAATCCAGAAAGAAATCGGCTATAAACGGTCAGTTGATTTGATCCCAGGAGGCTTGGGAATTATGTCGTACAAATTCGACGAATGATTAATTCGTAACAATTCATACGACCTCACTCGTACGAATTAATACAATTTTGCTAAATCGTACATATTTTACGAATTGGCCAATTCGTATGAATTCGTACGAATGACCGACCCCTTACCCCGCCCCTAAACCTAACCATCACGTGGGTTTAGACAAATCGTACGAATTAGTACGAGTGAGGTCGTACGAATTAGACACTTTTTAATCATGCATCGAATACGTACGAATTGGTCGTGAGATAGTGTTGGATCTGTGGAAGATGGTTTGGGTTTCGCTTCACAAAAATGAACACAACTTTTATGAATCAGGAAAGAAATCGGCTATAAACGGTCACGTGACTTTAATGTCAGCGACATTAAATTCAGGGTAGGTGATTTGTTCCAGAAACATTTTTTGTTACGCCGGTTGAAAGTCTCTTCACATCCTGACAGCAATCACTAAGTTAAGTGCTCTAAATATATTAATATATCGTCTGTGGAAGTTGTAGAACCATAAAATGTTCGTCCAATCATTGCATTCGGTCTGACTCTGATATGATGTCAACCTGCCTGTCAACGCTTGTATTTTCTTACCAGACGTCACACATCATCAGAGGGTTTCATGCTGTGCAGAGTTAGACAGACGTTTGTCACTGAGAGCCACAAACGAAACCGCGGCCACCTCTTACAGTTCCTCCTGAAACAAAACAGCCAGTTTATGCTACAGATAGCTGTAAAAAATAATCCTGTTAAAAAAACGGTAAACTACTGGCAGCTGTGGTTGCCAGCATCACACTGTAAAAATACGGTGTGTTACTGTTTTTGAAATTAACAGCTAAATACTGTATTGTCGGCTACAGTATAAAACTTTAATTTAACAGCTATATGCTCTAACACAAAAACAGTAACACACCGTATGATGCTGGCAACCACAGTAGTTTACCGTTTTTTGCAGGATTAGTTTTTACAGTGTTCTGTTATCAGGAAGAGATGGACACCCATGATGTTAAACTCGGAGCGGTTCATGACACGAATTTATGTGTTTCAATGGCGACACGATCAACTCTGAAATGAATCTGCAGCAGTCAGGTGGTACAAGAGCTCTAAGTTATTTTTGTTCATTATTATTGTAAAGTTATATGCTTTAAGATATGAGGTAGATTAACGCCGTCTCTCGTGACGCTTTTGTTTGCTGCTGTATGTGTCAATGTGTTTTAAAGGAGGTGTGGCTTCTGAGACGCTCTGAAGGGAGGGTGGGATCTCATGCTTTCAAAGCTAGCTCGCTATCGTATATTGTAAAAAAATATTTTCATGAACATTTTTCTTTTGTAAAATCAACTTAAATAATTTATAAAGTTCAGATAACATAATATTTTGAGTTTCTGATGATTAAATCAATCTCCTTCATTGTAATAACTAAATTTTTCCATTTCAATGAACTTAAAATTTTAAGGCAGCCAGGTTACTTAATTTTTAAAGTTTTTACAGTACAAGCTGTACTAAAAATTGCCTACCCTATACCTTAAAAGTTGTGAGAACTTTTTAAGCCTAGATCACACTACATGATTTTAAAACGTCGGGCTGAACTGTGCGGTTCACACTACATGACTTGCTCTCTGTGAAATCAGGAGTGTTCAAGTTGTACATCCACAACAGGAGGTAACGCACTACACGAGTTGACAAAACCCAACGATTCTATCTTGTCTACAAACAACGTTTTGTCAAGAAAAATCACACGATAAAACGAACCGGAAACAGCACGCGCGGCAATACCCAGCGAAGATAACGAAGAACACAACGCGCGAATATGGACGTCGAACAGAAACTAGTGCTACAAACTGTTTGCGCGATGCGAAAAAATGCAAAAAAAGAAAAAATAAGATTTACCCGGTGACCTCAACCCATGCCTCGCTCTGATTGGCTGTATCTCATGACATCACTGAGGTTAAGTTGTGCGACAGCTCTGGATATCTAGCATGCTAGGTAATTTTCTGGGCTGTGTGACGCGTCTGCGAGCGTCTTTTATGCTTGTTGGCTCTCTCATACTAACAGATTGCCGAGCATTCATCGTCCGCTAATCCCCCACGATTTGCACGCGATAACACCGTGACCTGTCAGCGAGCTCAACGATTTACAAATCGGGCTTAAAATCATGTAGCTGCTAGTTGAGCTGGAATACAAAACTTGGAGTATCTGTGTTATTGATTGATTTGGTCCCAAGCAGCCTAAAAAATGACGGGATCTGTGGGAGTTATTTGGTTTAGGTCATGTGACGACCCAATGCTAAACTTGACCTAGCATAGTTTAGTTCATAGTTTTTGAGGATAAGAACATGCCAAGCAACACATCCAGCTATCCTCTACCAAGTAACGGATGAAAATGCAGCAAAATATGTTAACAAAACTTGTATATGAATGTTTCTTTTGTACATGCATTAATGCTTGTCAAAACTTCAAGTATATAGAATCTCGAATTTATGACCTTTCAGAAATCTGCATGTTTAGTTCGGAAAAAATCTGTCATTTTCTGGTATTTTGTAAAGCACAGAGGTGAGACGTGTTCTTCGTCTACTGGGGTGAAAATAGCCGGGGCCTGCTTACTCCATGAATATGAGTTGTTTCTGAAAGCGTCGTATTAGCATATTGGCGGAGAGGCTTGCTGGGGCCGATCTGCAGTGGAAGGGACCGCGTGGAGAGAGTCCGCCGGCTGGAGGCTCCCGGTGGCCGGGGTAAATGGATCCTCAATGGGGAAGCTTCAAAATGGCACCACAGGAAATACTGCGGCCAGAATATCAAATGTTTCTCAATGACACATGAGAGAAGGGACCTCCATTCGGACACCACTGAGGTGGAGACGGAGGCGCTGGGGAGAGGGCTTTACTGCACTGGAAGCTTAGGCTCATGTTTAAAGAAAAATATCTCCATTAGCGGAAAATGTTGCTCTTTTCAAGACTCTCTCTAAACGTCTGCCCGAGCAGGAAAAAAAAAAACAGCTCCCACAGATGTAGTTATGTATGATAAAGGAGGAAGCGTTCACGTGAATTTTCCCTGCATTCATTATCTTCTGTACAATAGATCGGTGAATTGAGCTACTGGTTTCTTTTGGATAAACTGACGCATGCTAGTTTGATTCGGCCTGATTATTTTCTCAAATCTCTATTGCTGATGTCATTTGCATATGCCGGTCCGGATATCATAAATGTGACACGGTCAGCCGTCGGCCAACTTTGGTGAAAGAATTTGTGTGAGATTATAATATGCTTTCCCCTTACATAAAAAAAAAATACAATTATCATCAATGGACATGGACTATACCTTGATGTGAAACCGTTGACATTAACAACTGCCTTTGCACAACTTAACATCATTCACTGCCCATTTTATGTCAGTTGTATTACAATGTAAAAAAACGTGAGGGGGGGGGGGGGGTAGAACTGGATTGTTGATTGTATTTGAAATTTAGATGGAAAAATAAGATGGCTTTGTGAAATCGTTCAAAAACTTGTGTCAGTGGTGTTTCATTAATGGAAATGAGTTGAGGTGAAAGATTGCAATGGCAAATAGCTGGAATAATGTGAAGCTACTAGAAAAATGTATTAAAGTCGGCATGAATGGAAGTTGCAATAATCTTTTCTTTCTTATCGTAACAAGTGAAACGGCTTCTGGTACAGGAATTAGGTCGGGGTCTGATTTTGTTTGTGCAGGAATTGACTAGATGGTTGTGGTTTGCTATAGGTGGAGTGATGTGATGTGAGTAACAGGTTGGCCCAACGTTATTTTGATTAAAGATTATGAGGAACATGAAATTTAATGTATTTTTTTTTTTTTAAATATTGATAATGATGTGACCTGTAAGTGTGCCGCTTCACCTCCATTCAAAACTCCTTTCCCCTGGCCTCATGAGAAAGAGTCCATTGTTTACACTCAATGAAATAGGCAACTTTTCTTTTATTCACTGATACTCTTTTACATGCTGTTTTTCAACTACTATAAAGTGGTATACTCTTTCAGTCATTTTAGATCCTCGAACGTTTGAGTTTGAAGAGTTTTCAAGAGCCTAATAATAAACACTATGACGCTGTAGCCTACAAGCAGTTAGCATTTAGCGACTAGATAATTTTTTTTATTGCAGAAAGGTAACATACAAACAATAACAGAACATAAACAACCAGAACAAAAATAAATACACAAATAAATAATAGAGCATAGTTCACATTCAATTTTAACAAATAAAAAAGTTGATCTGTTCAGCTGATGACGTTTAATGTCCCAGACTGTCAGGGATCGTGTAGTGGCAGGAAGCATGAGGAATCACCATGGGAATCACAGGAATTTTTTTTTATTATTATTTATTTATTTAACAGTCAGACATACATACAAACAAACCAACATAGTGCAGTAGTGAGCAGTCTTGTAAATCCATAATTCCAGCAGTGACAAGAGTGATTTAAGTGTTTGATCTAAGTGTGAATGTGAGCAGGTGTGAGTATGAGTATGTGTATGTGTGGGTATGCGTAACATTTTAAGTAACCATTTATTATTTATTACCTTGTCATTACAATCACCATCCCACTCCCCACTACCATCATAGTGCCCATATTGTGTTGGTAGATTTTTATTTCCATCCTTCCTCCTGTAACAATTGCCATAGTCAATCCTGCATGAAACAAAATATGATATAATAAGATAAGATAATATAATATAAGATAGCCTTCCCCCACATCTCATCAGTCCCTATCTTTTCATTTTCCTTTTTTTGTTGTTGTGTGTGTTATGTGCAATGTCTAAGGTGCATTAAAATAGGGAGTACAATGCGAGAGTGTCTTAAATTGGGAAAATCACAGGAAAAATTTAATGAAGACGCTAACCTCACACGGTACAACGACGACACTGAACAAGGATATGCGTCACGTGGGACAACAAAGGAACATAATGGGGACACAGGTGAGTAATGAATATTGGGAACAGGTGTGTATTACTTGAGGGATGACGAGGAGCGGGAAAACTGAAAACAGGACTGTACCAAACATGGGCGAAACTAAAACACACTCGACATCCTGACAGAGACATCCTCTCTTGTCACATTAAATATAGTAAAATCATTAATTTAGGTACGATGGAACCGGAAGTGTTAAAAAGCGAACTCTTTTTAACACGTTTCTGGGTTTTGGTCTACAAAAACACGCCATCTCTGCATCACTAGCTCTAATCGTAATCACAATCAGCAATTTATTCCATGAGCAGAATTCTCCAATAATACGGTGGTTACAGAGATTTTTTTAATTAATGCAATATTAACAAAGAGAACAAGTCGATACATGCAAGCAATATAAAAAAAAATCTATCAAAACAAAGGAGAAATTATGATAACGAATACATTAAGAGATATAGGTTACAGAGATAAAGTGGTTGGTCATGTGATCACATCCCAATATGACAGCCCCCATGAGGCAACCCACTCCATATAATATAAAACATGTTTTTTAGGCTACAAAACATGACCTGAGTCATCGTCTCATGGAAGTGAACATGATTTTAACCCTCTGGTGCTCTTCAGTCATTTCTGACCGAAAACTTCCGTTTTGTTTGAAATGGTCCGAAACTTGGTAAAGGCCATGTGAACACAAAAAATCATGGACATAGAACAGAACCGGAAATCAATACAATGCTGAATAAAGTCATAGTTTTTGATATTTTTGGACCAAAATGTATTTTTGATGCTTCAAAACATTGTAACTAACCCACTGATGTCACATGGACTACTTTGATGATGTCTTTATTTCCTTTCTGGACAAGGACAGTATGTCGTACATAGATTTCCAATGGAGGAACAGAAAGCTCTCGGACTAAATCTATAATATCTTAAACTGTGTTCTGAAGATGAACGGAGGTCTTACGGGCTTGGGACGACATGGGGGTGAGTCATTAATGACATCATTTTCATTTTTGAGTGAACGAACCCTTTAATCGGCGCTCTTAAACATTCAAGATTTACCACATTTTAAGTTGTAAATTGAATTTTCAGGTCTAAAAAGTGAATAAATGGATTATAAATACAGCCTAAATATAATTTAGTGTAAAAAATCCCCTAAAAATACAAAATATTAAATAAAAAACATTATCAAACTAAAACTTTGTCATTAATTTCATTGACAAAAAAAAAAATCTGTAATTTTGACTGAAACGCAAAGAGCAACAGAGATTACAGATTTTATATCTGTGACATAAATTAATGCTATTCACACATAGTCTTGTAGGCCATACATTTCCCAATGTGACCCAAATTTCCATAGTGTTCTGCAAGGTTATTTTCGTTAACGAAAACTGAAACTAAGACTAAAACTATTGATCAAAAAACATTTTCTTAAACTGAAATAAAATGTAAAATTCATAATAAAAGAAAAACTAAAACTAACAACAGTTACTAAAAACTAACTGAAATAAAATAATAATTAGAAAAAAAGAAATAATCATTTTCATAATTAATAAGCTCTTTACTTTGGCGGAAAATCTAACCTGTGGCAGTTTAGGGAAATGGCTGTATTAGTTTGTCTGAATTTTTCATAGTTTTCTTTAGTGTATACAGACTTTTAAGTTCCATTTATTTAGTGCTTTGTACAATCTCAAACCATTATTTTATCTTTATTATTAAGATGTCTGCACAAGAGTTAACTGTAATCTGTGCAAACATTAAACTTTGCTGAAATCAAGCGTCTCGCTTTGGTCTACACTGGAAGTGATCTGTTAGCTCTGCTAAACTATTAATTACTAAAACTAACAAAATAAAAACTAAACTAAAACTAACAAAACCATTAATGAAACGAACTAAAACTAAACTGAAATTTAAAGCAAAATTAAAAACGATATTCTGATCGTTTTCAATACTTACAATTCCAATTGACTCGCTACAGTGGTTTTGACGACACAAGATGGTTATTATACTGCCAAGGGCGTAGCTCGCGTGGTGAGCTGAAACCTGCGTACGTCACGAAGTGCGGAACATCCAATAGGAAAATTCAACTGCAGTAGCCACCGTTCAACCTGAAGAGGGCAGCACTAAGACGTTTTTACACCATATATTGTAGAAATAGAACACTTTATAAACAAACGTCAAAAAAGTTACTCGAATCAATGACTGGTATTAATAAAAGATCCATTCTTACAGATCATTAACTAAAAAAAGTTGGTTTAGTGTTTAGTTACTCTTTAAAATAAGCAAAACTATAAAAACCTTGGTGTTCTGTCAAATAAAAGCAAAAATGCACCTTTAATTAAAAGTCTTTTGCCAATTGGCATCATTCTTATTGTCTGCGCTCGGAATTGCCACTATAATTTATCTGTTTATTCCTCTCCGTCCCATAACATTTAGATGTATTTTTCCTGCGCTGGTATGATTTACAGCGGGATTTGGTCTTTCATGGGTGCAGTCCTTTATTCTGTCTGTCTTTCTCGCTGTGGTGCCGTTGTGGTTTCAGCCTCCGGGCGGAGTGGCACCAGCTGATGGATGACTACGACAACATGTGTAGCGCAGACACCAAAAAAACCCAGCCACTAATCGCTCTATGATATCTTCTAATCCTTCCTCTTCATTTCACAAATCTGTTACGATTAAATCAAATGAAAGTAGCCCAGAGTAGAGAGCACAACTGGAGTCTCTCTGATGTGCACCAAAGCCCATTGAGCAATTTATTACCAACTACATATGCGCCGTTCGGAATAACTTTATTACTGTTTCCAGAAATGTTAGTGTCACTGTATTTGCAAAACAAAACACTGTAGCCAAGCCACAGAAAACAACTCGTCGTTCCTCGCTCATTTAGGTCTGACGAACACAGGCCTCAATAATGGGTTTCAGCTTCGGCTATAGCACAGCCCTGGGAGTGAGAGAAGAAACCCAACCTCTACTTATCTCCCTGTGAACTTCTCAATGCGACAAACCTCAGGAACGCCGCAAAGAGACCAGTCCGAAAGAGTGAAAATGCTCCTGAGCTGGAAAAAGGACTTGGCCTTGAACAAAGATTAAAAAATAAATAGCAGTCTGGGACCCATCAATCATATATCTAAAAAAATAAATAGGGATTATACAATAAATTGCTGGAATCACAATGTGTGTGTGTTTACGGGATGGAAATCAGGCACTGAAATCAGTATGCATGCTTTCCCTGTGTTCCCGTGGAGCGAGCCAAAATATCCCTCTCTATGACCTACAATCAAAACATGTAAAGTACTACAATTTAAAATGTTCTGTCATCTCTCTCTCTCTTTTTTATCATACACATCTTCTATTCAATCTCATCCTGAAGTACAGAGACAGTAATACAGAAACGGTTTTGTTTTCTCATATCTGAGAGTGCAATTTCATCCAGGAACACTATACTACACTGCATCAGCAGCACAGGCTTTCTCTCGTAAATATGAGGAAGATGACAATTTATGCAGTCTCTCTGTGGAGTGCGAGTGCGTGTGTGTGAGTACTCTGAGCTAAGGGCCGATTGTGTGTGTTTTTTTTCTTTCAGGTTCCTGCAGTGAATGTGATCACACCGTAGAGTCATTACCATTCCATCACACAGACACACACACACACACTGTATGGGAGAGTGCATGGGGTAAGGTGTGCCGGCTTATGCTTAAGTTGTTTTCGAGGTAATTTAAAATGATATAGAGGTAAAACTATGTTTTAGTATGTTTAGTACTATTTAGTGATATACTAAATAATGTTTTAGTGTATATCAACTGATATGAAAAGACAGCATCCATAAGGCATTAGAACATACAGTATATACATATAAATAATAATTTTGGGGACCACTCACATCTTCATCATTCTTGATTTCCAGAAACAAACTTAAAGGAATAACGTAAGTTCACTTTGAAATTAATTTGGTATGTTTTAGCTTACCTCAAGGGGATCCAAGATGTAGGTGTCTTTGTTTCCACAGCATTTTCAATTTTGACATTTTTTTGGTCAAACCGTTGTTGTCTGTCAGTCATACACTGGAGGTGAAGGGGGTCCTCAATCGGTTCACCTCAAAGAGCATTCACAGAGAAGTCCAAATTAAACATGATTTAATGACTCGTACCATGCAGGTACACATTGATGGCCTAAGACACGAAAGGAGAGGTTTGTGTGAGAAAACGAACAGTATTTATATCGTTTTACCTCTTGTTATCATAGCCACGACAAAATGATCTGACGGCACAGGCGCTTCGGTCTGCGCATGCGCTGGAAGTGATCGTTTGCGAGCCTACGTCACTCTATGTTTATACAGAGATTTCGGAAGTTTTACCTTTCACTAAACATATTTAGATATACGGGAAACCGCAATGGAAGACGATTTCGGTATATCTAAATATGTTTAGTAAAAGGTAAAACTTCCGAAATCTCCGTGTAAATATTGAGTGACGTCACACGCAAGCGATCACTTCCGGCGTAACATTGAACTGATTCAGTTCGGTCAGGTTCGGTTCAGTTGGACATTGAACAACTGATTCTTGGATTACACGAGGTAAAAACGATATAAATACTGTTCGTTTTCTCACAAAAACCACTCGTTTCGTGTCTTAGGCCATCAATGTTTACTTAGATTTACGAGTCATTAAATCATGTTTAATTTTGACTTCTCTGTGCATGCTTTTTGGTGGACCTCTTTGCCTCCATTGACTGATAGACAACAACGGTTTGACTGAAAAATGTCAAAATTGAAAATACTGCGGAAACAAAGACACCTGCATCTTGGATGCCCTTGAGGTAAGCTAAAACATATCAAAAATTAATTTCAAAGTGAACTATCCCTTTAAAGATAAGGTTAAATATCTATATTTCATTGTTTGTAAGCGATGAAATGATAAAAAGAATGTAAGGTGACGTACAAGTCCTGAGGAATATAACTTCATGTTCTTACTATAGGGACTAGGATTTGGTTTAGGGTTCGTTGCGGAAAAATGTTTCGGTTAGGTGACTGTCGCCTCAGGGAAAAGGTCGCGTCTGAGTCCCGAGGTCTTTTTGAGTTTCCTTCGGGTGCTTTGGTTTCATCCACAATCCAAAGGACAGGTGAACTGAAGACACTGTGAATATGTGTGTGAGCGCTATGATGGACTGGGTGTTTCCGCTGGTGTGTGAAGCTGGGGAAGGCTCCAGCAACCCTTGGAGAATGGATCAGTTTAGTGAAAGTAATCATCCTAAGTCATAAATAGGCCAATAAAAGTGGAATTTAAAAGGATTCCGAAAAAGGAGTAGTTCAGTTTTCAAAAAACTTTTGCCGATAATTTACTCACCCCCATGTCATCCTAGATATCCATGTCATTATTTCTTCAGTCGAAAAGAAATTAAGGTTTTTGATGAAAACATTCCAGGATTTTTCTCCATTTAATGGACTTCAATGGGAACCAGACGGTTCAAGGTCCAAAAGAGAGTTTCAGTGCAGCTTCAAAGGGCTTTAAACGATGAATAAGGGTCTTATCAAGCGAAACGATCGCTTATTTAAAAAAAAAAAAAAAAACAACAACAAAGTTTAAGTTTTATAAGGTCAAATGCTCACCTTGCTCTGTTCTGTGATGCACGTTCATGACTCTCATGTTCGAACTAGTTCATCAAAATGAACGAATCTTTTTCCGAGTCAATTAGTTCGTTTTGTTCATTGAATGAACCAAATGACTCGGAAAAAGTTTCGTTCATTTTGTTTTTCAAAGTTTTTTCAAAAGTGAACTACTCCTTTAATGTGTCTAGTATTCAATCACATTGTACTGGAATATAAAAGATTCATCAAACATACATGTGAGTGTTTGTGTATAGCCTATACTAGGCCTATATACAGGTGAAACTCAAAAAATTTGAATATCATGCAAAAGTTAGTTTATTTCAATAATTCAACCTAAAAGGTGAAACTAATATATTATATAGACTCATTATATGCAAAGTGATATATTTCAAGTCTTTATTTGTTATAATTTTGATGATTATGGATTAACGCTTATGAAAACCCCAAATTCAAAATTAGAATGTAGTGAAAAGGTTTTCATATCTGTAATCCATAATCATCAAAATTATAACAAATAAAGGCTTGAAATATCTCACTTAACATGTAATGAGTCTATAGAATATATTAGTTTCACCTTTTAAGTTGAATTACTGAAATAAATGAACTTTTGCACCATATGCTGTTTTTGCACCAAAGCCTGTGCTGCTGATGCTGTTTTGCACCATATGTGTATATATATATATATATATATATATATATATATATATTAAACAAAAAGACTGGATGTGATAAAAAATGAAGAAATAACTGTTTTCTATGTGAATATATTATAAAATGTAATTTATTCCTGTGATCAAAGCTGAATCTTCAGCAGCATTACTCCAGTCTTCAGTGTCACATGATCCTTCAGAAATCACTCTAATATGATGATCTGACGCTCAAGAAACATTTCTGATTATTATCAATGAAAACAGTTGTGCTTCTTCAGTATCATATTTATTGAAATAGAAATCTTTAGAAATCTTGCTGAATAACAGCTTTTTTTTCAGACTTACACACACGTTGTTTTATGGAGACTTAGTAATATTTCATGGCAATATTACCATCTTTGTGGGTACATTTTGTCCCACTAACTTACGCTTTAAAAAAACGCTGGGTTGTTTTAACCCAATTTTGGGTCAAATATGGACAAACCCAGCAGTTGGGTTAAATTTATTAATTGCATTTTTTTAATCCAACATTTGGGTTCATCCGTATATAACCCAAAATTGGGTTAAAACAACCCAGCATTGTTTAGAGTTTCGGGTTACATGGACAAAACACACAGTTTGTCAAGGGGGGTGGCTCATCTTACCCCACCGACACACTCCTACGCATCTCAACGCAAACTCATGCAGAAAATGAAGATTTCAGTAAGTTCGATCTCCCGTGTTTTATTCACAGTAACAGTGGCACGATCTCGGATATTCTTTTTTCCACACTCAAACAAGGAAATAAAGGTTAATCCAAGTCTCGTTTCCGCGTGAGATAATCAGGATGGCACACTTTGGTCAAATCCACATCCCTCCACAGAGATACAATGATCCCGTCTCTCGGCCTGCCAGTCGCTCTGTCAGCGCACTCTTTTAATTCTGTAATCAGAGACGAGCAGCTCCCGTATCGCCGTCTCCACACAGCAGCCAGTCAATACAGACATCCCCAAACACACCTCGCCTGATTCCCTCAAATGTTTTATTGAGTGTGGACATCTGGGCTACTGTAAAACACGCATTATCTGAGCTGGGAGGAGAGCAGAGCCCGTCTTTGTCCCCGCTGTCAGCCGTGGCAGAGTCGCCGCGTTTGATGGAGATTAATGAAGTATCAGGAGAGTAATACGCTTCTTCCAGCACTCTTACAATCTGGAGGAATGGACCGTCCCCGTCTTAAATAGCAAAGCTGTCAGCGCTGAGTGGACCTTTCGCTCCGGCACAGAGCGGACACCGATAATGCCATAGGCCTAGATATCAAAAGCTCATTCCCACAGTGAATCCCTAAAACAATTGCGTGCATTTCAGTGCAAACACATTTCATTTCAGATGACGGTGAGGTATGAAAACTAGTCAACACGCTAAAACAAGCATAAAAAAAAAAATGTCCATGCGTTATTCATACGGCATCTGAAGTCCCGGCGGACGACGGCACCTCTTCCTCTGTCAGTTCCCATTCAGACGGACAACTAAAATGGAAATAACTCTCTTTCATTTGAGTAGTATTCACACTTCCCGAGGAAGCAAAATGACTCCCATCGGCTCCTCGTGTAGCTATACGTCGGGCCTGTTTGTTCCCTGTCCGGCCGAACTCAAAATAATTGACTTGAAGTGCAAATACGAACGAGTTTATGCATTCTGCTTCTGAGCGGCGCACAATTAATTAGAAGAATCAATGTTCCTTTTAAAAACCCAGGAGACCATTTAATCCGAGCTCAATGCCGACAGACTGGCTGGATGGAGGGGGACACAGAAAAAATCAATGGCTATTTGTGAATCGCGAGTACGTATTAAAGGCGGCCTCGTCTCACTGCTTCATTTGCACTTGAAAGCAGCCATCTGGAGCAGCAGGCTTGGCTTAAGCAGATATGATTACTAATAATGTGATATAGCCGTACGCTGGCCTATTCAGACGCCCTATTCCCACTGCTGAAATGAAAAAGCAGTGCTTTCTGCCTCGGGAGAAGTCGGGGACGCACACATGCAGACACAAACACGCATAAACAGGCTGAAGTGGGGGGGATAAAGAGGCGCGCCGAGGGGCCTTCGGCGCGTGTGCCATCCTGAACTTTCCTGCATGAATGCATGTTTACTTGGCTGCACTTTATTTAGCGAAATCTGACAAAACCTCCTTTCTGGTTTTTCAGACGATTTATAAATCTGTTTTGTGTAGCTAGGGGTAGGTTTGGTTTGTCTATAGACAGCATCTGTGACGCACTAAAGGCACTTATTATTCATTTTATTTAAACAAACACTTTGAGTTTACATTATATAGGCTACTGAAAGTCAATATGGCACATTCCCAAATAACAGGGAACGGTTTCCCGAAAGCATCGTTGGCCAACTATGGTCGCAAGTCGTTATCATTTTCCCGAAAACAGATCTAACGAAGATTCGCGTTGTGATTGGAACGACAGATCTCGTCTGTGGTAGTTAGAGTTTCTTTGCATGACATGTGGAGTCAATAAACCATCATCTTAAGTAAAATAGGCATGCTGACATTTAGTCCTTTATTTAGAATAGCCTACGTACAAATGTAATTTACGTCTTTAAAGGGATAGTTCACTTTGAAATTAATTTTTGGCATGTTTTAGCTTACCTCGAGGGCATCCAAGATGTAGGTGTCTTTGTTTCCGCAGTAGTTTAAATTTTGATATTTTTAGGTCAAACCGTTCTTGTCTGTCAGTCATATAATGGAGGTCTATGGTCACCACCTCAAAGAGCATGCACAGAGAAGTCCAAATTAAACATGATTTAATGACTCGTAAATGTAAGTACACATTGATGGCCTAAGACACGAAACGAGCGGTTTGTGTGAGAAAACGAACAGTGTTTATATCGTTTTTACCTCTTGTAATCACAGCCACGTCCAACTGATCTGAGGGCGCAGGCGCTTCTATCTGCGCAAGCGCCGGAAAGTGTGAAGATCTAAACATATTTATATATACAGGAAATTGCAATGGAAGACGATTTCGATATATCAACAGACAACGTTGATTTTTTTTTTTTCACAACAGCGCAAGAGATCACTTCTGGGGCTTTCCGGCACTTTGGCAGATCGAAGCGCCCATGCCTTCAGCTCACTTGGACGTGGTAAAAACGACACTGTTCGTTTTCTCACACAAACTGCTCGTTTCGTGTCTTAGGCCATCAATGTGTATTACGAGTCATTAAATCATGTTTAATTTGGACTTCTCTGTGCATGCTCTTTGAGGTGGTGACCATAGACCTCCATTATATGACTGACAGACAAGAACGGTTTGACCTAAAAATATCAAAATTGAAAATACTGTGGAAACAAAGACACCTACATCTTGGATGCCCTTGAGGTATGATAAAACATGATAAAAATTAATTTCAAAGTTAATTTAAAGCGTCATTTTTTGAAGAGTGAGCATGTGCGAACGTACGAAAGAACGATATGATTGAATCCGGAAATAAAGCAGAATTACTGAGAAAACGAGAGTTAGTCTGTTATTGGTGTTTAAAAAAATCTAGCATAATTCGAGCTCAAATGGATTCATTGAAATAAGTTATTACTCCACCACCCGTGTGACTCGGACCACTCGGTTTCGTGACTCGTGATTAGTTGGTTTCTTCAATGATGATGTATGGTATGGTAGATACGCTGCGAGTTACGTCATCACGGGAACGTTTTACGCCTTCACGGCAGCGCCATCTTTGATTTTTAATGAGAATGAAAGCGAGGGACTTGCATCTCTTCAATGGGCTGTACTGTTATTTAATGTGTTTTTGGGATTGCTCTGCTCATGAAACACTGGAAAAATATCTTTCCAAGAAATGTCAGTTGACAAAAAACTCCCGACAATATAAGCTGTGGAAAATTGTAAGTAATCTAGCCGCTTTATTCAGCTTTTTACTACCATTGGAAACACGGTAAGTCTATCCCTCACAGCCTCACTTTCATACCTGTCATGGCACTGCTCTGAATAAGGTCTATTGATCACGTAAGGTCTATTTAAACGTTAGGCTACTAGTGTTCATAGTGTTTGCAGAAATAATAAAATGAAACATATAATGTTTTCTCTAACGATCACAATAACCTTGAAAAAAAGATTTGAACTTTTAGAAGAAAAAAAAAACATTTACAAAAAACTTAATGGCAACGTTAGCTAAACGTTCTTATAACATGTTTTTGTTAGCTGGGTTGCTCCTTAGATGTTCACTGTGAGTTTCTGCAAAGACATTAAAACTGTTCAAATCGCTAAAAAAGAAAGAAATTCTGTATATGGAAGGTAAATTACAGCTTATTTAACACCATTGACTTGCAAGGAATATATACAGGTTGAATGGAGACAAATAGAGATTACAATGAGGAAAACAAACGGTATGTGTCAAATCCCTTGGGCTATTGCTAATAAGGGTTAAAGGGCTGTCTCAATTACACACACATACACACAGGGATTACTGCATAAGACGCTTTAACTCAATCTCCTTCAGGCTACTGATTAACCTGATCTATCTGGATAAAATATCACTTCACATCTCTCAGTTCACACACTGATTGAATTTTTTTTCACACTTTAAACTGGTTTATAAATCCAAAGTGGTTTGAGTTATGAGTCCAATTTTACTAATCCTCACCATAATATAGTGTATTATATTATGGGTCCATATTAAACAATACAACATTTATTGGAGTATATAGTGCTAACCTTGAACAGATGGAGTTTATTTAATTAATGATATGATTAGTTTCTTTTATATAATGACTCCTTGCATAATTAGTTAATTATAAGTTACTGATTAGAAATAACATACCTGTTTCTGCCTGTACGTTTTTGGTTATAACATGCTCTCATAATAAGAACTCTAATATTTTGCGGCCCTGTAAATGCAAGTCACACTTAAATGTCTGATTGTCATTTTAATACATAGAAATGAACTTGAAAACTGATTTCATACATCCACAAAAAATCACCAAAACACTTATTTATTAGCCTAAATAATTTTAAAAAGGGCTAAAAAAGCCCTTAGAGTGTTTATGACTATGTTTATGAGTGTTTACAACAAGTGCTTTCACAGTTAAAAATATTACCCCCCCCCCTTTTTTTTTAAATCGTTGGGTCATTTCTAGTAATAACCCGACCATTGGGTTAAATACATAGGCTATGCTGTATGTACACGTGTGTATTTTGAATTTATGTACACAATTATGTATATTTACATTAAATTCTAGACTCCCCGATATTTCATTTGTAATGTATGATTGTGGAGAATATATATTGTTTTATACAAAACAAATTGTATTTATTAACATAATCAATAAAAATAAATACACTCTAAAAAATGCTGGGTTGTTTCAACCCAAATTTGGGTCAAATATGGACAAACCCAAATGTGGGGTTAAAAATGCAATTAAAAAATTTACAGTTGAAAGTGAAAGTTGAAGTTGGGTTAAAATTTTAAATTACATTTTTAACCCAACATTTGGGTTGGTCCATATTTTACCCAAATTTGGGTTGAAACAACCCAGCATTTTTTTAGAGTGTACATAGAAATGAACTTGAAAATTTCCTATCTAATTCACACAAACACACAAAAAAATTATTTTTTCAAATCGTTGGGTCATTTCTAGTAATAACCCAACTGTTGGGTTAAATATGTGCTGTATGTACACTTGTGTATTTTGCATTTATGTACACAATTATGTATATTTACATTAAATTCTAGACTCCCCGATATTTCATTTGTAATTTAAATTTACACTCTAAAAAATGCTGGGTTATTTTAACCCAATTTTGGGTCAAATATGGACAAACCCAGCTGTTGGGTTAAATTTATAAATTGCATTTTTTAATCCAACAATTGGGTTTGTCCATATTTGACCCAAAATTGGGTTGAGTGTATGATTGTGGAGACATATATATTGTTTTATACAAATCAAAGTGTATTTATAAATATAATCAATAAAAATAAATACAAAAACATATTAAACATATAACATAAAAATGCTGAGTTGTTCCAACCCAAATTTGGGTCAAATATGGACAAACCCAAATGCTGGGTTAAAAATGCAATAAAAAAATTTACAGTTGAAAGTGAAAGTTGAAGTTGGGTAAATATTTTACCTTTTTAACCCAACATTTGGGTTTGTCCATATTTGACCCAAATTTGGGTTAAAACAACCCAGCATTGTTTAGAGTGTAGTTAACTTAACTGTTGGGTTACTTTTAACCCAACTGGCTTTTGCCCCAATGCACTGGGTTAAAATAACCCAAAATTGGAAAGGTGCTTTACCACCCCATAGTTGGGCTACCCGCTGGGTTATTTTTAACCCAACATTATTAAGTGCTTTGATATCCGGAATGGCAGGTATTTTAAGTGTGACTCAAATGCTTGCGATTCCCACAGTAAACAATGAGCTGTACTTATCTCAGGTTTCATCTGAGAACTTTATGTAGGTGTTTTGTTCTCTCACACCCTGCTTCTATTCTCTTCTTAAGACCTCATTAGTTTAAACAGGTGTTGTGCAGTTTACCTGCAGGGCTCACGTTCCCTCAGGGACGGCGTTAAACAGCCACTCAGCCGTGACAATGCTGTGCGTTAGAATGCTAATCCACAGGTATTAAGGAGAATTTCCACAAGGAAGAAACCTTCTGTTTTCATCTGTGGTCTGTAGATGTCAGTGGATCCATATGGTTCTTTTGGAGATGAAAGGATGTGTTCTTCAGAAATGTGTTTCACAGTGGATTAGTGCACAGTATCACCTGCAGATTTCTGTTTCATAAAAATACACTGGAAAAAATGAATATGCTTTATCTAATAAAAAAAAAAAATGTGGGAACAGATCACAAGCAATATTAATTAAATTTAACTAATTAGAATTGATAAATAATTAATTCCTCACAAGTTAACCATTTAAAATGAGTAAAACCAATAAAAAAAACATACATTTAAGTCACCATTTTGATGATCAGTGTTTGTTTTAGGTTTCTTTCAAAATGACGTTTTTTTTTCCTTCAGTTATTCTGAAAATAATTCAAAATAAGGAGTCCTTAATTAATCTTTGACGTCTGTCTGTTTGTGAGATTTTTGTTTACTTTACTCATTTTAAATGGTTAACTTTTAAGGAATAATTTGATTAATTATTACTAAATTCTAATTTTTTAAGTTTAATTAATAATATTGCCTGTAATCTGTTGCCACGATTCTATTGATTAGATAAAGCATATGCATTTTTACAGTGTAGTGTTTGAAACTATATGCATTTTGGAGCGATATATCTTTAAATCATGCATGATTCTCTCACTTTTATCTTTCAGGAGTGCAAAGAAATTGGGTTGCAAGTGGTTTGATCCAAAAGACTGTCTCTCGGCCACTGCATCTCCACTTCCTCCATTCCCCTGATGCAATATCCCTGAAATCCCAGCAGAATATCCTCCACACCCAGCAATCATCCAGACCCCCCACCAGCCCCCATGCTGTCCGTATCCTGTGATGTGATGGGCTCTGGAACGCTTTTCCCAGCCTTGGGCATTTCCTGCGAACACTGAGATGTGTCGCAATGGTATTACCTCAGACAGTTAAAATGAATGCCTCACTCTCACACACAAACACACACACACACACACACATTTGATTATTTTATTTGGAATGACCAATACCGATTAAAACAACACATCGAGCCTGTTATGTTTCACCTCACAATACACACATCGCCAATAGTCACATCCACATGAATATATAAATAAATAGGCTATGGATAGAAGTGACATCACCTTCTCCAAACATGCAAACTGCCTATGATTGCTGACACACAACAGCATTTGACTATTGAGGTCTCTTTACTCAGTCCAGCAATTTGCAAGCTTCTGACGCTTAATCTGTGCACATGTCCTAGATAACGAAAATTAGAATGATCATTTTTGTTCTGTAACCACATGCACACACATCTGACTCTGAGATCGACTGCTCCACTTTATGGCTCAAAGTAGCAGTGTGCCGTTTTTTTTCTATGTGAAAATACTTCCACATCTAAAGAGAGACATTCTTGTGTCGATTTCAGTGAAGAAACATTTGAGAAACTCGACACAGCAACATTGGCTCAACCAATTTGAATGGGAACTGTTTTTAGGATGTTTAGTTCATCCAAAAGTTAAAATTCTGTCACATGTTCTCACCCTCATGCCTTCCAAATCCATGTGACTTTAGTTTGTTTTTAATGAAACCTGTCCATTCCATGCAAAATGTAATGCTTCAAAATGTTCATAAACACATTGTAAAAGTAATCCATATGAATCTAAATCTTCTAACGAGACATGATTGCTTTATTTGATGAACAGATTTAATTTAAGCTTTTATTCAAGTTATAAACTGATCAACACACACACACACACACATCAAATGTGATAAACAGAACCGTGATGCACAAGAATAACCTTCATTGGTTTAAAGTTTCTGTGGTGAAAATCCAGCTTTTAATGTTGTTTATGTGTCTATGTGGTGTTTTTAATATGCTTTAAGACAAATAATGTGTGAATTCTTAAGTCGACAGCATTGCTGAGTAAAACTCAAAAACGCGGTTTCATATCGCTGGTGTTTCTGACGTCACACACTATCAGATCAACGTGTGATCGTCAACCAGTGGATCTCTGAGCTGAGTGAGTGGAGGCGGGGCTTATTTGCATATCCATAGGACCGCACATAGAGTGCTGAAGTTATCACGTCACTCTGTAGGCCAAAACGCAGAAGTTAGTTAGCATTTTAGCACCCCCGGTCCCCTCACTATAAAGTCTATGGGATTTTTGATTGAGTTTTTGCTAAATCGTCTGAAATAAGGTCTGTGGTGAACAAAGCCTCTAGACATGTTCACATTTTGATCTATGACATAAAACACACCAGTAACCTGCTTATGTTTTTTTTTTTACTTTATTGTGTCTGCTTGCGTTTTTTTATATAGGCTTCAAAATGTATACATTTTGGCTTAACTTGTAAAGATTATCTTGATAGACAAAATGTGTAAGGGTCACAACTCTTTGTTAAACACAGATCTTATTTTTTGCGATTTTCCAATGGGGAAAATGCATAGCTTTTCGATCGAGGGAAACCCATGCGACGCTATCACGCTAACTTCCGAGTTGTCCAACAAAGTGACATCATCACTTCGGCACTCTTTAGCCTACTAAATGAGTCAGAAGTGAAGAGTTAAAGCTATTTTAAGGCATGAAGATTTGTTTTCAAGGGAAAAAAAACTTTAAATATGTCATTTTGGTGATCAAAGATGAGTTTTAAGGGATAAAATGATTGACTACAGGGGGACTTTCAAGTTTAATGCTTGTGCTTTGGACATGAAGACACTCTAAACAATGCTGGGTTGTTTTAACCCAAATTTGGGTCAAATATGGACAAACCCAAATGTTGTGTTAAAAATGTAACAACAACTTCAACTTTCACTTTTTAACTGTATTTTTATTGCATTTTTGGTTTTGGGTTTGTCCATATTTGACCCAAATTTGGGTTGAAACAACCCAACATTTTTTAGAGTGTAATACCTCAAATTGTGTGGCTTATTGAGGAGAGACGCTGTTACTTCTTTTCTAAATGACCAACCTTACCACTTTCAACTGATGTGCAATAAATTAGTGGGAATATGCTGATGAAAACCACATTACAGTGTGGTAAACCCAGAACAACCTAGTATTGTGGTGTGAGTTTGCAGACACTCTAAACAATTCTGGGTTGTTTTGGGTCAAATATGGACAAACCCAAATGTTGGGTTAAAAATGCAATTAACAGTTGAAAGTGAAATTTGAAGTTGGGTTAAAATTTGAAATGACATTTTTAACCCAACATATTCGACCCAAATTTTTTTTCAACCAACCCAGCATTGTTTAGAATGTAGCATGATTCACATTTCCTCAGTATCATTGCAATCATGTTTGGTGCCAGATTGCACACTGCAGCTTTAAATCAGTATTATACTATATAAAGAACATGAAGCATTTCTAACATGCTAATTATACACATTTTGTAAGGGGTGATGGTGTTAGGTTTACAGCTGGAGTCAAGCTTTAACACTCATAAGCAGCATGAGTCAGATTTTAAGACCTGGTCTGAACTCTTTTAACTCGGCGTCAACGTGCTTTAACTCGACGCTTTTGTCATTACAAATCCACCATAAAATTCACTTGCATATAACCAATCTGTCTGTGTGCGAAAACACAGCGGTTCTGTTAAAAGGTCACAACACATCAGCAGTCACAAAAAAGATATGCAACCCTTTATCCACGCTCCCTTCATCCGTGTAACAGTCCTTATGTTAAGAATTTCACACTTTATTTAACTTGCCTGTTGGTATCAGTGTCAATGCAAGACTAGATGAAGGGATGAAGCACATATTCTCCTGATAAAAAGAAAACGAGAGTGAGACGGCTTTGAGGACGCAGTCAGAGATGTGGATGTGAGTCTGGATTTCGGACTGGATTTGGACGTTTCGGCAGTAATTTCTCCCCCTGTGTAAAAGGGAAGATGTGTGTGTGTAGACGTCTGAGCTCTCTGATCAGTGGAGGCTGAGCTCATCTGGGCCCTGACATCCTTCCCTCCGCCGGCCTCTTTATAACGACCCAGTTTCAGCACATCAGATGTAATAAAGCCCGCCTCCGTGTCCTCGCGGATTACGCTGCAGGATACCTGTGGAGAAGTCGGCTCGCGGAAGAGAGAAAGGGAATAAGGGAGACTTAGACGTGTGTGTTGGGGTTTCTGTGGGCGTGGTGAGGAAGGATTTATGGGTGTAAAGGACAGAAAACTCTTCCCTCATAAACACAGAGCTTCAGTCCTGCTATAAACACACACCAGCCTTCAATCTCAGACATGTTGAATGATTGAGAGAATATAGGCACACATTTGAGATAAAACAGACTTTTAACGTCTGGAGTACGGGCTGAGATGTGTGCAATGTTATTCATTTTCTCCAGAAAATGAGTAACACACACCTGGTACTTTCTTTAATTTCTTTCCAAAAAAATATATACTGACCTCAAACTTTTGAAATGTAGTGTCTAATGTTAAAGAAGCTTTTTATTTCAGAATAATGCCATTATTCTGAACACAAAACAAATGTGTTAATGAGAACATAGCTAACTGCAGACACTGACATTTAGCCTATGTGATAGGCCTAGACATATAATATTTTGAGTGTCCCTTATTTTCATATAGCCTAAAGAACCAATTGTCCTGTTTTTTGCCTTTTCTGAAGTTGGCAGCATCATGATGCTGGTTGTTGGTTTGCTGGCCCCTAGCACTATTATAAACCAACCTGGACCAGCATTGATTTTTTGCTGGTTAATGCTGGATTTTTGAGCTAACCAGCCAAATAAGGTCTTTAAAATCACTAGAATCTTCCACAGGTGTTGAAGCCAGAGGTCTTTGACAGAAAAATCTGAAAGCCGTCCTTCATTTTGTGAGTGATGTTGTAAGTGTAATTCTCACTCCTGTACACTTGGTGGCGAGTGCGCTCTTGCTGACTATCAAATTAATGGTCAACGAATTTCTGAGTGAAGTGACACTGTTTACAAGCTGTTGACGTAATTCTGCAGTTGAAACACTGATTAGCGATTACATGAAACGGATTTTGGTAAGTTGGACTGTATCTGTCAACATATTTTTTGTTTATGTTTATTCATGTTCGCTTTGTAACGTAGTAAAGAGGATGATCACATTCACTCGCAGAACTGAGGCGCCAGTGATCTCTCGCGCCACATTAAAGTTCACCCAAAAATGAAAATTAAGTCATTAATTACTCACCCCCATGCTGTACCAACCCCGTAAGACCTTCGTTCGTCTTCGGAACACAAATGAAGATATTTTTGATTAAATTTGAGAGCTGTATAACTACCACATAGGCTCCTAAAGGACTGCCTCTTGACGGCCCAGAAAGTCAATGAAGAAAATGTTTAAATATCCCAAGTGACTACCGTGGCTCAACTATATGTTTATCAAGCGACGCGAATACTTTTTGTGCGAAAAAACAAACAAAAATAACGAGTTTATTCGACTATTTCTTTTCTTCCTTGTAGGCCAGAACGAGACTTCCTTGGATTTCCACGACGCATGCGCGAGAATTGCGATCTGCTTACACCAGCTTACACCACTTCAGATCGCAATTCTCGCGCATGCGTCGTGGAAATCTAAGGAAGTCTCGTTCTGGCCTACAAGGAAGAAAAGAAATAGTCGAATAAACTCGTTATTTTTGTTTGTTTTTTCGCACAAAAAGTATTCGCGTCGCTTGATAAACATATAGTTGAGCCACGGTAGTCACTTGGGATATTTAAACATTTTCTTCATTGACTTTCTGGGCCGTCAAGAGGCAGTCCCTTAGGACCCAATGTGGTAGTTATACAGCTCTCAAATTTAATCAAAAATATCTTCATTTGTGTTCCGAAGACGAACGAAGGTCTTACGGGGTTGGTACAGCATGGGGGTGAGTAATTAATGACTTAATTTTCATTTTTTGGGTGAACTAACCCTTTAAGTGTGATTCATCTTGCTCTATATGTTCACCACCAGTGCATGCTGATGATATTTTATTCTTCTATACTAACTTGCGTCATTGATTCAAAAGGTGTCATCATCATACAGTCTAGGCTACATGCATGTCGTACCCAAGTTTATTCATTTCGCACAGTGTAATTTGTAATGATCTTATAGGATTGCTGAAATCACACAGTCTGTAGCAGGCATAAGAGATAACTAAGGAATACAAAGACATTTTATATTGGTGATAACTTCTGGGGAAAAATAGCGCAGACAGTGGTCAAGGATGAAACTTTCTAGTGTGCATGTGTATAAGTGCCAATGTTTGTGATGCTATTAAGCGGAGTCTACTTTGAAAGGCTGTGTATTTTGGGTATCATACGCTTAGTGTTTGAGTCAAAACTGAAGCATATGTCACTCTCTTGTCCTCAAGCAGAGTTCTAGTGGCTAGCCGTAGCGCTGCAGTCTTTAGCATCCATGTTAAGACCAATGCCCCATTTACACGAAGGAAAGACGCAGATATTTCCCTGCGGTTTGGCCTGTCATTTACATAAAAACCCCATTTTTATCCCAGAAAACGATTCTTTCTAAAAACTCCGGACAAAGTGGAAATTTCTGAAACTGCCGGTTATGTTTTGCCATGTCAACTGGGAGAAATGGGGTTTTAGGATCTCAAACGTCACATTATGCGCCAGAAAATGCTAATCGCCATTTAGCGCCCAGTTTGGCATGGCGCTCGACGCCGTATTTAATTCGGGTTGATGTAAATTACAACTTTTTTGAAAACGGTGTTGTGTCCACAATATTATTATTGAAAATGGAGGGCGGGCGGATATTTTGTTTCTCTAAATACCTGGCTATGTGTAAATGTAGCCCAAGACACACCAAGCCAACAGTCAACCAATGTCGTTCTTGGAGTGTGTTAATAGAAGAGGTTCTTAGATTAAATGGTTATTTGTTGCACATTTGTGTTATCAAGAACCTTTTTTTTTTTTGTCTGTGTAGGTTCTTGAGTTGCTGATGTTTGAGGTTTAAAAGGTTCTTAATCTTGTTGATTGGTTCTTCAGTTACGAGTCTCGTTTTAACCCCTTAACTGTCGCGTCCTGCAGGTGGGACGCTTGCCATTATATTTTTAAAACAATAATATCTTAGAAAAGACCTTGACAAACTATATATCATTTGAAAGCTTACAATCTCTAGTTTCCATATTTGGTGACTGTGGAATTACTCAGGAGCAGTAATTTATCAATTTGCAACAAGAATATTTTCCTAGTCTTAAAGCGTGTTCAGACCTTTATTTTGAAATAGCAATGAACATGAAAAATCATGAAAAAAGGTAGAAACCTCAGTTTGTTTTCATGACAAGAGTTCAAAAGATTGCATCCATTCAATTATTTTAGGAAAAAAATTATTTCTGAAAATGTTTCAATTTTTAAGAAAAAAATAATAAATTCACCATTTGTGATGTGGCAGGAAGCTATCACGCACATGCGTGTTCTTTGTGTGTGTTTCTTAGAGGTTGAATTCATATAAAAATCTGCCAAACTACTTCTGAATAGGATGTCTACTTCATAAATTATATGAAAATTGTGGAAATAAGGGTTTGTATCACTCAAAACACATGGAAGTGGAAGTGCCCTTATATGGGCAGTAATGGAGTCTGGTTGTGCCCTAGTGAAAAGGCCCAAACAAAATCTCACTGAAAGCTAATTTTTTGAGTTTTAAAATTTTAAACAGAACTTGTTCAGATTTTTGCGTAGCCCAGGTTTTGAAAATATATATTTTATATAAAATATGAATAATTTTTTTTTACATTGTACATTTCCATAAACTCAAACTTCTATAACTTTTTTTTCTGTTTCACTTTCTTAATTTGTGTCACTTCAACACGTCTATATTCCAAAGCATTCTTGAATTACAACCATTTAAGTTTGAAATGTGCATTTCCATGTCTATTCAAAAAAACAGTTGACAGTTAACGGGTTAAGGGTTCTTTAAGAACATAGAATCTTTATTAAAGAACAAGTTGGTTGTGGAAATTCCAAAGTTCTCTAATGGCATCATTCTGTATTCTGCGTTCGACTGTTACGCAGATGTTTCTGACGGAAGTGAACCGCACAACGCGTTTCTGCACAACCAAGTTCTGTTTACAAAATTGCCAAAAAGTTTAACACACTGATGCACTTTATGAATCGGCACATGTAAACAACTGAAGAAATGGTTGCTTTTCTTACAAAAGCAGCAATTACAAGAAACATCCGTCTCAATGAAACCAAGTTTGTGGATCAGACTCTCTAATATAAGACGATTTATATGCATAGCCGAGGGAACGAAGCTCTTGACAGATGAATAAAACAAATGACGTTCCGGCCAAGCATCAATTTGACTCGCGTCTGTCGGTGAGCAACCCTGCTCTAGCGCGCACGGCCGCAGAACTGTTGAGCGCTTTTAATTATGTGTGTAATAAGATCGGGGTCAACATATTTCATGCCAGGAAAATGATGTGTATTTAATGGCTCCCATATATTACCTTCCCTGTGTAACATCTCTGACAGAGTGCCTGTAAGTTTGCCTACCATTAATCAGCATCAGGGTTTGTCTAGTTGGAGAGGAACAGATGAGCGTGCGATGTTCGCCGTGTGGGGCATTCTGGGAAGGGGTGGGGAGTCTCGATGCAGAGCAGGCTGATAGATAACATTCACCTCAAGGGTGCCTAATAAAGCATGTTACAGGGCTTAGCAGGGCAGCGTTACAGACTGCAGTTTTTACAGTGTAAGATGTATTGGGTTAATATAGCTACTCACTGGTGCTTACCTGACAGAGTGGCTTTGGCTCAGGAGCGAGGCTGGCTGTAATCAGTTATGCGGCTTTGCCTAATGAGCTGACTTTCTTGTTGCTGTTGTTCGGCTTTAAAGTGAACATGAAACGCCATTCACAGCCCATTTTACTTGGGGAATGAAGTCTGAGGCCATTTCGAAAGTCTCGGATTCAAAATGTCTTTTAAACCTTGAAATAAACTGCATGTTTTTAGTAAAACAAGTTTTTTAATAAAACAGTAAAAATGAATTAATTACATTATTGGCCATGTAGAGTCTGATATATGAAATAATAGTCAGAAAAAATTAATTGTGAGTGGGACAGTTTAATTAAAATGTTTTGACAAAATCTAAAAATAAGTTGATATTTTTACCATTCTAAAGAGCCAGAGGCTCATACTGAGATAAAAATATGCAGTTTGGAGCTGATGCGGATGTTTAAATGGATGAAATAAGATGAAATTCTGATAGCTTGTAATGTAAGTCTTAACAGACTACGTCAATTGCATATAAATATATCTGCCAATAATACGTCTTAAAATGATATATAAATAGGCCACTTAGTTTTATGATCAATGTTCTGTCGTTTTAAAACCTAACGCAATGAAATACAATGATGAGTTAGAGATTAACAAATAAATGTAAAATGACTTTCGGTAACACTTTAGAATAATCCTTCGTTAATGACGAACTAGTAATGACTCAAGTGTTAGGCTACTAAAGACATTTTCTAAAAGTATACTAAAGTTCACCAAAAATCTCAAACGGTTGCACAAATCCTCATGTAGTAACACTTGAGTAATTACTAGTTAGTTCCAATGATCTTCACTTTATTATACGGATCCAAATAATTAGAGCCAGACCGATATATCGGCAGGCCGATATTATCGGCAGGCCGATATTATCGGCCGATATTAGGCATTTTCCAAACTATCGGTATCGGCAGTTATAATGGCCGATAAATAAATATTTCAAAAATAAAATAAAAATGTTATATTGAAAATGTATGTTTTACAATTTGCAGTATGACATAATCCATTGCTAAATTATGGTTCATCATAGACTAGCCAACCATAAAGCTAGCTAATGCCACTTTCATCAGTCTGTTCTGTTGTGACAATAAAAGAAACTTTTAGAAAGTTTCTTTTTAAAATGCATTATCATATTATTTTGGTTAAAACTCATAAATAACTAAAAACTGATGTTAGGGAAATCTGTTAATGTTTTGTTGCGCCTTTCTGAAAAAAAAAAAAAAAAAATATCGGCCGATATATCGGCATATCGGATTTTAAAACCAAAAAATATTTGTATCGGTATCGGCCTTCAAAATCCTTTATCGGTCGGGCTCTACAAATAATTAGTAATTCCCACTGAAGTATCTAGTACCACTTTCATCTGTGAGCTATTACTTACTAATTCGTTAATAAGAGTTTCTTTTAGTTAATAGTATTTACTAGATTATTTATAAACTTTTTCAGTAGTTCTCTAGGAAGTATTAAAAAAATAGAAGTAGGGCTGAACGATTTTGGAAAATAATCTAATTGCGATTTTTTTAACCAATATTGCGATTGCGATTTAATATGCGATTTAAAAAAAAAGTTATTTACCATCTGTATTAGTCAACAAAGACAAGCAATAAATCATTGTACAGTAGGGATGGGAATCTTTAGATAGCTCATGATCCAATCTACTTTTTTTCTTATTAATTAATCTTAATAACTCTTAAAATATGTATTTAATTACATGTGTAAAAACACATACTTTAAAAAATAAATATAAAAAAAACATTTAATTAAACCAATTACATGTTAAGAATTTTAAATAGGCTATATAAAATAATATAGCTTCAAAATATAAAAGCTAGTAAATAAAGAGAAACAAAAAAAACATTACAAGCAATAAACAAAGAGTGGTCTCAGTATTTAAAAGTAGGCTGTCTGAATGTTTTTCATTCAAGAGCTGGAGTGATTTCCCCTCAGTTTAGATATGATAAGCTGCATTCACACTAATGCATATATCTCTTTTGAAATTGTAAATGTGGTTTGTCCTGTTGGTTTAAGATATAACTGACCGTGTTTACATCAATTTCGCGTCATAAAAGCATTTTGACATGCAAGTACATTTACCAATGAGTCGCTCACGGCCGCATGCACGAGCGCTCTTCACAAAGCACGCGTTAGTATTTTAAAATGAAAGCAGCCTTCTCAGTGATTTTCATGGTTTTAAAATAAGCCAACTGCATTCCAAAATACATAAATAATGCCTCTGTGAAGCATTTGTTAAGAAAATTCCCGCGGGAGAGAACGCGCACTGCAAGTGTAAACGTTATAACATCAAGCAAAGCGGCAAAACCTGTTCAATGAAGCCCGCGAATGTCCTTGTAATTCGGTTTATTCCCGAACTTTATGAAATAACGTTACTATGTTTTGGAAGGTTCGAGCGGTGTCGTGTGTGTGAGTGAGGAAGAGAGAGAGCGAGAAAATAGAAGCAAGCAGATTCAGAACACGGTTCGTTTCTAAAGCACGCGCAGCGTCATCACGCATCTGTGTTTAAAAACTAAGCTCAGACTCGATTCTGAAATTCTCTGAATCGATCCAGGATTGTTGAGGAGAGAATAAATAACACAATAAACTGTTCTTTTCTGGACGCCAGACCGCGTAGCGTGGCAAGTTGACGGTTTATCTTGCAGACTGCTTTAATCGCGTTTCATCATATCGCGATTTTATCGCAAATGCAATTAATCGTTCAGCCCTAAATAGAAGTTATTGATTAGTTAATAGTACCACTATCACTATAACAATAGTACCAATATTAGTTAATAGTAAAACTACCACTTTCATCTGTGCGCTACTTACTAGTTCGTTAAGCAGAGTTTCTTGTTAGTTACTAGATTGTTAATATTGTGTTACTCATTGGTTCTTGTGCAGTTATTCATTAACGAAGGAACCGTATTCTAAAGTGTTACCTGATTTTTCTACAAGAAAAAGTTTGGATAATCAAGTAAATCTACGTTGCTTCAGTCCAGTCACTGTTCATTTTGAAATATTACTAACAATATAAAAGTTATTCATAATATAAATGTAAATCAGTAACAAATTCACAGCAAAACATTCTTGATATTTTAATTTAGAAGCTTCAGAATGTGTATTAAATATGATAGTAGGCTTTTTAGTGTCAATTAAAACATACAAATCAGTTTACTTAAATTATTATGCTAATAATATATTTTTTAATGAAAACAACTGTTTAAAAGTAGGGAGGGGGCGTTTTCTTCTTTTTCTGAAGGAACAGCAAATAAAAAAAAATCAGAGCAGAACATTATCCAAAGTGGGAGTTATATAACATAAAAAAAACAGACCTAAATGTGAGTTTAGTGTCTACAGATATTAGTCTTGCTAAAGATTATCCAAAGCCCACATACGATATCACTCTCAGAAAAAAAAAGGTTCAATGGGTTGGAAAAAATGTTATTATTTAGGACGTAAGTAGGCTAATATATCTAGGCTATATATTTTTGAACACTATTATTTTCTTTGTGTGTGGCTTTGGTTTGACTTTCCGAAGCCTGAAGAAGGCCTGGAATGAGCACACAATTATATTCTAGTGGGACACATGGTAAAATACCTTTATCTAAAAATATATATAGGGTGTGTTAACATTTTTTGCTATAAATTTGTGAACGGGGCAAAAATCTGGAGCTGTCTTCTGCAGAAGAGGCTCGGCTTCGTTGTAAAATAAAGTCTAGAATTCTTTGCCTCAAAGATCTCTGAGAAGTGATTTTTATAAAAGAGAGAAACCACAACAGGTTCTATAAAACACTAGGGTTCTTGAGTCACGCTTTATGCCAAAAAAAAAAGTTCTATATTGTGGAAATGGCTTAAATGATTGCATAATAATTTCATGTTTAATAGGTCATTTCAATAATCTTCTAGTGATAAAGTATGTTTATGAGCTGCTTAATTCATAAAATTGAATTCAAATTTAAAACTACCTCCATAAAATGATCTCATGATGGGAATCCCTGACAGGTTCTATAAATGAAACGCCTGACGGAACCCTTGAAGATTCCATATGGAACCTTTTCTAGAGTGGAACGCAACAGAAAATAGGTTTTGCACTAAAAGAGAAATTTTAATTTCATGTTGACTTTCAGGATGTGTGTGTGGCTTCTTCTGCATGCATTATGGTTGTAAAAAAGCTGAATAGAAACTCTATATAAGTCTCCTGTTTACAGAATAACATGTCTAAATCCTTTGTGTTAATAGTAATGAGCCTCTTCTGACCCGCATCCCACTGTAACCACAATAGGAGGCCTAACCTAAGAATTCAACAAGTTTCAAAGCATCATTACAAACTCCTTTATTCTCTTAAGAAACATTCCCTGGAACAAATACAAAGGCAAATATCTGTATCGATGCAAATCCCTCTCGTGTGTTTCGACAGGATCCGAGACGGGGGTGTGGAGGAACAGACCCCCCCCCGCGCAGACCCACACGCGGCCGCATGAAAAGCCACATCAATTTCAGCACAGACAAGCGCCGTCACACAGATTAGGCAGCCACAATGCAGTGGGCTCTTATCTCCACCCACAGGAGGAGGGCAGCCTGATCTGCGCAGGATGGAAACATTCTCACCACGTAATGGACAAAATCAATTGTTGCCCTCCTCAATCAATGCGACCCCCTCGCTCTCTGCTCCGAGAGTCCCGCTGTAATTGAAGTTCTCCGTGGTGTGGGATGGCGGCTTGACCGGGACGGAGGCCGGTGATATCTGGAACGGCGGAGCAGGTAGAGTAGAAAACCACTCACCTGGATGCTTCTCATACTGTATAGACACACCTGGTTAAGCCAAACACATCGGAGCATTACGGGTATTGAGAGTCTATATTGATCACTTCAAAAAAACTGACTGTATGGAACGGGCTAAACTTTCTTCCACACAAACTTTTCAACTTAATTCGTTAAAATAACACTTTTATATAATCATTCCAGTTTCAAAACTATGATAAAACAAAAGGTGAAATGATCAAACAGATGTAATAATTATTGTGTGGAAATTATTTCAGACATCATAGCTACAAAAAACTGACATTTACTGTCATTTTTCAGTTTTGATTTGTTACAATAATTTAGGTGCTTTCTGCTTTTGTCAGCATTTTTTCTTTTTATTAGTTTTCTTCTTTTAAATATTACAATTTATGTTTAATGCATTTTTAGCTCAGTTTTTTTTTTTAATTATTTCCAGTGCTTTGACTAAACAAATTAGAAATGTTACTTTCTATAATTAGTTAAAGTTTTTCATATAATATTTATTGATATTTTATTTCAACTTTATTTTTAATATGTTTTTGTATAAAAACTATTTTTTGGTGCTGTCAAATCAATTAACCATGATTAATCACATCTAACATGAAAGTTTGTTTACACAAAATTTGTTTGTGTGTGTGTATATATATATATATATACACATTGACAAACAAACAAACTTTTGTTAGATGCTATTTATAAATTTGACAGCACTAATTTTTGTAATGGTTTTTATTTTGATAATAACCCTGATGGTCAGAAAACACACACACACACACACACACACACACACACACACACACACACACACACACACACACACACACACACACACACACACACACACACACACATATATATATATATATATATAATATATATATTAAGATTAATTATGTGTATTTATTAATACAAAAAAAGTTCTATCTCTAAAAAATCTCAGCAAGACAAGGATGCTGGCCATTTTTCCCCCAAACATTTAAATGTAATTTTCACCATAAAATAAATGTGATTTGAGATGTGGTTGAAAATACAATTGGTCCATTAGTGAGAATGTGGAAACTATGCATTTTTTATTTGTTGGGAGGAGAAAAAAAACCCCTACACTCATACAATGAAGCCATCCTGCAAAGACAGCCACATTACCTCATCCGGAGACTGATTAAATATATTAAAATAAGAGAGAAAAAATGGTTATTGCCCTGTGAGAGAGTTGATTAATTAGCATATTTGCTTCCTCATTTAGAGGCATTGAGAATTCCTCCTAAACATCATTTTCCATGCGCCTAAAAATCCGCTGTCACAATGTCTTTTCTCCGTCGAGAATTTCACAGAGCGAGAACAATGAACCCAGAATGTCTAAGTTATAATTATACCTAAGATGACAGATGACAGTTAAAAACTTAATTTAGAATAAAAATCTCTTTTGACTGAGTTGTGCGGTGGAGAGAGAGAGAAAGGGATCTCTCCTTTAGAATGGTAATTACTCTGCCATTTATTATTCGATCAGCTCACGCAATTAAACGGGTGTGTGGAGGACACAGCTGATAATAAAGTGAAGGGAAAGAGAATGCTAATTAACCTCAGGGATGGCTGCTCCTCGCTCCTCACGTCTGCTGCCATCCTCACAAGCTCCTCTGTGGGCTGTCTGGTGGTGCCGTGACCCGGTAGGTCTGTGCATCGTCTGGTGGTGCCGTGTCCCGGTCGGTCTGTGGGTCGTCTGGTGGTGCCGTGACCCAGTCTGTCTGTGGGTCATCTGGTGGTGCCGTGACCCGGTAGGTCTGTGCATCATCTGGTGGTGCCGTGTCCCGGTCGGTCTGTGGGTCGTCTGATGGTGCCGTGACCCGGTCGGTTTGTGGGTCGTCTGGTGGTGCCGTGACCCAGTCTGTCTGTGGGTCATCTGGTGGTGCTGTGACCCGGTCGGTTTGTGGGTCGTCTGGTGGTGCCGTGACCCAGTCTGTCTATGGGTCGTCTGCTGGTGCCGTGACCCAGTCTGTCTGTGGGTCATCTGGTGGTGCCGTGACCCGGTAGGTCTGTGCATCGTCTGGTGGTGCCGTGTCCCGGTCGGTCTGTGGGTCGTCTGGTGGTGCCATGACCCGGTCGTTCTGTGGGCTGTCTGGTGGTGTTGTGACCCGGTCGGCCAGGTCCAAACTTCTGCATGCTCCTCTCCGCTAGAGTCTGCAGACAGACCGCCAACCTTTTAAATTACTGACACATATTGTTATTCAAGTGTTTGTATAAATCAATATGATTCACTACAAGCGTTCTGTCGTCTGATTGATCTTTTTTTAATCAAAAGTCTTTAAGTATAATTGTACAAACGTCCACCTTCAGTTTGTGGTTCACATGTCTTTCTACTGTCAGATCTGCACTGATTTTTGTATAAAAACACTGTATACTCTTAGTAATATTTCAAGATGAACACTTACTGAACTGAAGCATCTTACATTTACTTGATTTCCAAACATATTTTTTAACAAATCATAATAAAATTTTAGTATCAAATAGGATCATCAGGATTTTGGGGAAGATTTATTTGTTCATCTCTTAATCATCATTGTATTGCATTGCATTTGCATTATATATTTTAAAACTACAGAGCTTTGATCATAAAAGTGAACATGTAAAGGGGTCATGAACTGGCTTTTTAAATTTTATTATATTGTTGTCTGAGGTCAACTTATGACATTCGCTTGGTTTTTACATTTAAAAACATCAAAATGAATAGGTAATAGGCTATTTTCTACCCTAGTTTTGAGACTAGCTGAAAAACGCTCGGTTTTTATGGGCGTCTCACACTGAAGACTTGGTAGTAAATGCCCACTGCTGTGAGTGGATAACAGTTTTGCATATTATAATGAGTTTCGACTCACCCGTCGATGCACTTGGGGGAAATTGTTTTGAATACGTCCAATGTTGTGAAATGGCAACCGGAATGATAGGGCCCTATGATTTCTGCGATAAAGAAATTGCGGACGGAATCGCGGAATTGGCCAATTAACACGGAATCTAGTGTTAACGCGGAATTTCGTTGAATTTTCCATGTTTGGTTTGAAATTCTGTTTTTGTGTGGGAGATGAACGTATTTCTGGTGAAAATGCCGATCGGGAGAAGCAAATCTGGGTGACACAACCCACCCAACCTGTCATTTCAGCTACAATGACGAAATCAAAACAACGCAAGCATGGCGAAGCGGCTCTCCACGGCTTCTGCTTTCATCGACTAAAAGTTAAGAAACTCGATGCTATAAGCCGTCAGTGCCGAGCCGAGCAGTTCGCACGTGACTTATGCAGTGTTTCCCACACATTCGTCGCCACATACTGCGTTTCGGTTTTTAACAGTATTTAAAACATGCAGCGTATTCTTTCAGTTGTATTTCCCGCTCTCCCTCCGTCTCTCTCTCTCACTCGCGCGTCTCTCTCACACAGACACACACAACGTGCACACCGCGTCTGTCTATGAGGCGCCGGACTGGACAAAAGCGAAGCGAACTCCGTGAGAGACAGAGTGTGACTTTATTTAAACGTATATAAACTAAAATAATTTATATCACTGGACAGTTTAAAGCTCATAACCATATTTTGTTGTTATTTGAAGAGTGCAGTGTTATGTTGCATAATGCAGTATTTGTCCTGAAAAGGCTGCTGAGTAAATGTCTGCATTACCTCAATAAATTTATGGTCATTTCTAATTTATTTTGTATTTTTTAATACATTTTAATCATTAACTTTAAAAGCATTATTTTTACAACTAAAATAACAGTCAAGGGTAAAAAAAAGACAACTAATTCCCAAAAATTAAAACGGAAACGGAATTTGGGAAAAAATAAAACGGATTTCATAGGGCCCTAGAATGATTCGCCCATACATGTTCAACCCAGAGTCCGTGTGTTGCGCCATTCCTGTCAGATCCAATATAGACGGCACAGCAGCACCGTTCTTTACTCTTAATCGGTCTGCAAATCCAGTCTTGTGTACAAAACAATCCTCAGTGAAATTAAGCGAACAGGCGGATAATGTTTTACCTCATCAGCTGGAACGTCATTAAAAATAAAGTTTATCCAGTCCTATTGGAATCCAGATGAAGCTTATGCAGCGACTGTCTTCTTCCACAACCAGGCACTGCACAATATTCTGTATCGGTATCTCGATCCGGTTTGTCATCACGAGGTAGGCATCTATGTTATTTAGCTATAACGGTGGGCGGGGCTAAACCGGCCGTGTTGAAGTAGGTGTTGATCTTCTTCTGCGGGGGTGGTGTTTTATCCTCTTTGACTTCATAGTTCCCCACTTTGAAAAACGAGTCGTTTGCTGAGCCTGGTGTCAATAAAAGCTTTTATTGGACTAACAAGGACGTTTTCAGTTCTGAAACTTACAGGATAATCTTATAATATGATGACCTCAAAAGCTCAAGGAAAATTTGATTTCTCAGTTCATGACCCCTTTAAAGATCCTACAAAGACATATTTGGCATATATAGAGTGACAACTGATATTTTTTGCATTTTGCGCAAATGCTCTGTTACACTTTTCTTCTTCATTCGCATTAAAGGTTTAGTTCACCCAAATATAACAATTATGTCATTAATGACTCTCCCTCATGTCGTCCCAAGCCCGTATGACCTCTTCGGAGGTATATATATAACATATATTTTATGTTCATCTTCAGGACACAGTTTAAGATGTTTTAGATTTAGTCCGAGAGCTTTCTGTCCCTCCATTGAAAATGTATGTACGGTATACTGTCCTTGTCCAGAAAGGAAATAAAGACATTATCAAAGTAGTCCATGTGACATCAGTGGGTTAGTTACAATGTTTTAAAGCATCGAAAATACGTTTTGCCAAAAATAACAAAAACTACGACTTATTGCGTATAACTCTTGCAATTTAGCATATGCGTGGTATTGGTTAATTTTATGATGCCTGATTTGTAACTTTTGTGGAGAAAGGTCACCATACTGTATGTTTTGTTATAAGGAAAGATCACCATGAACATTCTGTGTAACTTTGTCTTTTGTGTGGCACGATTTTCATTTTCGCCAAACTATTCCCATCAACTAGGCTTCTCTGAGGAGACAATCGTCCACTCACACACACTAAACCAGAGTTATTTCCATCTATGTGGAGTGTGTGTCAGATTGAATGTGGCAGACTGATTAAATCAGACGTTAAAATTCAGCTCTGTTGCATTTGGTGTATAAAGAAGTCTCTTCCAGTTGGACATGCAAT
>NW_024121321.1:3100924-3159989 GCF_016745375.1 Pimephales promelas | reverse complement strand
TTTGATAAATGGTGTAGTGCAACTAAAGTTGATGATTTCAATCCTTAAGGGAATTAGTTCTTCTTGAGGAGTTTAAGAGTTGTTTACCTGAGCGTGTGGTCGTCTATTTGAACGAACAGAAGGTTAATGCGTTGGCACCCGCTGCTGTTCTAGCAGATGAGTTTATGCTTACTCATAAGAGTATTTTTCCGTGTCACGTACTGAAAAGAGCGTGACTGGTTCTTCATCTCGAGCTCAGGGTTCTATTCGGGAAAAATCTGGTGCGCCGAATTCAAAAGAGAAAAAGGATTGCTTTTATTGTCATAAATTTGGACATTTGATTGCTGATTGCCCGGTGTTGCTGCGTAAACAGCAATTTAGAGACCCGAAAAGTGTTGCGTTGTGAAGACTGTGTCGTCCGAACCATCATGTTGTACTGAGAGTTTTGATGCAAATTATGAACCTTTCGTTATGCCAGGATTTGTTTCGTTGTCTGGAAAGGAAGAGGATCGGGAGAAAAATCTCTATTCTTCGAGATACAGGCGCCATGCAGTCTATTATGCTATCTGACGCGTTACCGTTCTCTGATGCATCATACTGTGGCTCAAATATTTTGATTCGTGGGATCGAAATGCAGGTTGTGTCTGTGCCTTTGCATCAGGTGCATTTACAATGTACACTGGTTTCAGGGCTTGTGCGAGTTGGAATTCGTAGTTCACTCCCTGTAAAAGGAATTACATTCATTTAGGAAACGATTTGGCTGGAGCAAAGTTTTGCCAGCTCCAGAGGTGACCGATGCTCCGTGTGTTTGCTCAGTTAGTGATGATGTAATTAGTTTGCATCCTGAAGTGTTTTGCTTGTGCAGTTACGCGTGCTCAGTCAGCTAAGACAGTTCGCAAAGTTGATTTGGCTGACTCTCTGTTGGGACCCTTATTGGCGGATGATGTAAAGACCTCTGAAACGGAGAGGGGTTCTGTAAACGCTCCTAAGGTGAAAAAGTCAGAAAATTGGTTAGAGGGTTTGACGTCGTTAGATTTACCCATAACTCGTTCGCAGATCGTTAAAGCACAAAACGATGATCTCTCTTTAAGGAAGTGTTTGTCAGCTGTAGTAAGCGCAGAAGCTGCCAAGGAAAGAAATACTGCATACTTCGTAGACAAGGGTTTACTAATGCGTAAGTGGTGTTCTAAGGTTGAGGAGGATTTGGATTGGAACGTGATCTATCAAGTAGTAGTTCCAACCCAATATCGTTCTCAGGTGTTGTGTTTGGCACACGAACATTTACTGTCTGGACATTTGGGGATAACAAAAACTTACCAACGTGTTCTTCAGTTTTTTTTTGGCCTGGGATGAAACGAGACGTTGCAAAATTTTGTCGTACGTGTCACACTTGCCAGATTGCAGGAAAACCGAACCAGGTCATCTCACCCGCTCCATTGTCTCCGATTCCGGTTATAGGAGAAGCGTTGAAGAGGTATTGGTTGACTGTGTCGGACCATTACCGAAAACGAAAGCAGGTAATCAATATCTATGTACAATAATGTGTAGAGCGACTAGATTTCCTGAGGCTGTTCATTGCGAAAAATTACGGCTCCTGTTATTCTGAAAACTTTGACTAAATTCTTTTCTACGTTTGGACTCCCGAAGGTAGTTCAAACCGACCAAGGTACAAACTTCTTGTCGCGAGTGTTTACCCAAACATTAAGATCTTTGTCTATTGAGCATCGAGTTTCTAGTGCCTATCATCCAGAAAGCCAGGGTGTGATCGAAAGGTTTCATCAGACTTTAAAATCCATGCTGCGAAAGTTCTGTATGGATACGACTAAAGACTGGGATGAAGGAATTCCTTTAGTATTGTTTGCAGTACGCGAGAGTGTGCAAGAATCACTCGGGTTTAGTCCCGCCGAGTTTTCGGACATACTCTTCGAGGACCACTTAAGGTTTTGCAAGATAAAATGACTGTAAACAGCGAGAAGAAAGAGAATGTCCTTGACTATGTTAGTCGTTTTCGAGAGAAGCTGCACAGTGCGTGTGATCTTGCGCGTACCTTCCTAAAAAGCACGCAGTCAGAGATGAAAGATCGTTTCGACAAAAATGCTGTGGCACGGTCTTTTCAGCCTGATGATAAGGTCGTGGTATTATTGCCAATACTAGGGTCTGCATTATCTGCTAGGTTCACTGGACCATACCGTGTAGTTAAGAACTCAGTGATACAGACTATGTGATTTCCACCCCCGACAGAAGGCGTAAGACACGTGTTTGTCACATTAATATGCTCAAAGCATATTATGATCGTGACCAGTGTGAATCTGTTAAACAGTTACCAGACAGTGCAGTTGTTTTAATCACGTCTAAAGTTCTGTTTTAGAAGGTGATCTGAGGGAGGACGAGGATGAGTTAGTATTGAGAAATACTCCACAACAATGTAGTAAATTGGGAAATTCCGCCATTCTGTCCAATCTGTCATCTTATTTATCCTCTCTACCTAACGCGCAAACGACAGGACGTGGTTGATCTTATTACATCGTTTCCCGTTCTGTTTTCTGATGTACCATCTCAGACTGGGGTGTTGCAGCATGATATTGATGTTCGAGATGCGAAACCAATAAAGCAGCATCCTTATCGAGTTAATGGGGTTAAGAGGGCTGCTATGAAGACAGAAACTGACTATCTATTAGAGAATGGTTTAGCTCGCCATAGTTACAGTCCGTGGAGTTCCCCGTGTCTTCTCGTTAAGAAACCTGACGGTTCGTTTCGTTTCTGCACGGATTACCGGAAAGTCAATGCTGTCACCGTGCCTGATTGTTATCCGCTCCCTAGAATGGAGGATTGCGTTGACAGTATCGGTTCTGCTAGATTCGTTAGCAAACTTGACTTGCTTAAAGGATACTGGCAGGTACCTTTAACATCAAGAGCATCTGACATATCTGCGTTCGTGACTCCGGATTGCTTTCTACAATATCACGTTATGGCGTTCGGGTTACGAAACGCACCTGCTACATTTCAGCGATTGGTTCAAACTGTTCTCGCTGGCGTACCAAATTGCAAGGCATATTTGGATGACTTGGTAATTTTTTCTGATGACTGGAAAGAGCATTTGTCTTTGTTGCGTACCGTGTTTGAACGTTTAGAAAGTGCATCCTTAACACTTAACCTTGCCAAGTGTGTGTTTGGTCAGGCCACTGTGACCTATTTGGGAAAGCAAGTGGGAAATGGGCAAGTAAAGCCGGTAGATGAGAAAGTTGCTGCTATTACAAATTTTCCTGTTCCTGTTACACGGCGAGAGTTGAGGCGATTTTTGGGTATGATTGGTTACTACCGAAGTTTTTGTAAAAATTTTGCTACGGTGGTAACTCCTCTCACTAATCTTCTCAGCCCTAAGAAGACTTTTGTCTGGAATGAGGAATGCCAGTTTGCATTTGAAAACGCTAAGGCGTTGATGTGTACCAGTCCCGTTCTGGCAGCCCCACAGTTTAATCAGGCGTTCAAGCTGGAGGTCGACGCGAGCGCAGTCGGCGCTGGAGCTGTCCTGATTCAGGAGGGTACGGATGGCGTCGATCATCCAGTTTGTTTCTTTTCTCGTAAATTCAATAAACATCAAGCAAATTATTCCACCATCGAAAAGGAAACGCTAGCTTTGCTATTGGCTTTACAATTCTTCGAGGTCTATCTGGGTTCTTCCAGTTTACCTACCATTGTGTTTACTGATCATAACCCCCTTGTTTTTCTGTCGCGCATGTGTAATGCAAATCAACGCTTGATGCGCTGGGCTTTGTTTGTGCAGAATTATCACTTGGATATCCGTCATAAGAAAGGTTCAGAAAACATTCTTGCTGATACTCTTTCTAGGGTTTGAGTTCATGATGTCTGTGCTTTTACTCTATATGATCTTTAATGTTGTTGTTTTCTTTTATCAAACGTTGAGTTTGATCTTAATTGTGGGGGTGTTACGTCCTTAGGGACGGTTAGATTGTTTTCCTTCGAGGTTTGTGTTTTTCTTTTGTCTCTCTTCCTTACTTTCACTTTCACAGGTCGTCGCTGATTGGCTATACCATCTGTCAATCAGCGTAATGAGCGGGTTTTGCCTGGGAGGCGGGATCTTCATCAGCCCGATGCGCGACACCTGGAGAAGCCCTACTTAAGACGCGTGCTAACTGCGGGAAGAGAGAGAGATTTTTGTGTTTGCTTTGAGAGACTTTGGTCTTGTTTTGAGATGTTTGTTTTTTTTGTTTTCTCTCCAGTTGATTTAGTTCTGTTAAATGTTTTCTTTACTTTGTCATGTTATGCTTACCTTTCGAGTTTTCCCTGAAACTTCGCATTTGTGAGATTTTGAGTCTATTAAGCAGCTTTGCAAGGCTGGATTAGTTGGGAAGGAGAAAAGGGAATAGGTAAGAATGTCACGTGACATACATTTTGCACACTTAGGTTTTTCTGTGTGTCTATATTCACTAGGTTAGAGATTTGTGCCACCCCCTGTATTTTTGTTATTAGTTAGTGTAGTTTAGACACGGCGTCTAGGACGTTGAAGACTTTTTCTTTGTTCTTGTGTTTTAGTCTAGGTTTAGATTGGAGATGGTCTAGTTAGTATTTATGTTACTTTCGTTTATTTGGCACAAATCCTGTTTTCCCTTTTTCCTTTTGCCCTTTTTCACATATTATGTTAACCAACTTATTTACTATTAAATTATTTTTCATTATATCTCTGAGTGTCTCTCGTGTTTTCTCAACACATTAAGTGCTCTAAAGAGAGGTTTCATTGAACCGGTTCTGTGTTCCCCTTCTAAAATTCCCTAGATGGGAACGAGCCAAAGAAGGGTCGTAACACCCCCCCAAAAAAAACGTAAGGGGTAACACTGTCGTTTTTTTTTTCTGGTCGAAATTTTGAGTTTCGATATCTCAGCACTGGAAGGGTCTAGAGCCTCCATTGTTGCACTCAGGTCTATGTCTCATGGCCCTCTATCAGAATCCAGAGTTTTGATAAGATTGGGGATACTTCATTTTTCGCCCCCCAAAAAAACGTAAGGGGTAACACTGTCGTTTTTTTTTTTCTGGTCGAAATTTTGAGTTTCGATATCTCAGCTCTGGAAGGGTCTAGAGCCTCCATTTTTGCACTCAGGTTTAAGTCTCATGGCCCTCTATCAGAATCCAGAGTTTTGAGAAGATTGGAGAAACTTCATTTTTCGCCCCAAAAAAAAAAAAACGTAAGGGGTAACACTGTCTTTTTTTTTCTGGTCGAAATTTTGAGTTTCGATATCTCAGCTCTGGAAGGGTCTAGAGCCTCCATTGTTGCACTCAGGTCTATGTCTCATGGCCCTCTATCAGAATCCAGAGTTTTGAGAAGATTGGGGATACTTAATTTTTCGCCCCCAAAAAAAACGTAAGGGGTAACACTGTCGTTTTTTTTTTCTGGTCGAAATTTGAGTTTCGATATCTCAGCTCTGGAAGGGTCTAGAGCCTCCATTGTTGCACTCAGGTCTAAGTCTCATGGCCCTCTATCAGAATCCAGAGTTTTGAGAAGATTGGGGATACTTAATTTTTCGCCCAAAAAAAAAAAAACGTAAGGGGTAACACTGTCTTTTTTTTTTTCGGGTCGAAATTTTGATTTTCGATATCTCAGCTCTGGAAGGGTCTAGAGCCTCCATTTTTGCACTCAGGTCTAAGTCTCATGGCCCTCTATCAGAATCCAGAGTTTTGAGAAGATTGGGGATACTTAATTTTTCGCCCCCCCAAAAAAAAACGTAAGGGGTAACACTGTCGTTTTTTTTTTTCTGGTCGAAATTTTGAGTTTCGATATCTCAGCTCTGGAAGGGTCTAGAGCCTCCATTGTTGCACTCAGGTCTAAGTCTCATGGCCCTCTATCAGAATCCAGAGTTTTGAGAAGATTGGGGATACTTAATTTTTCGCCAAAAAAAAAAAACGTAAGGGGTAACACTGTCTTTTTTTTTTTCGGGTCGAAATTTTGATTTTCGATATCTCAGCTCTGGAAGGGTCTAGAGCCTCCATTTTTGCACTCAGGTTTAAGTCTCATGGCCCTCTATCAGAATCCAGAGTTTTGAGAAGATTGGGGATACTTAATTTTTCGCCCCCCAAAAAAAAACGTAAGGGGTAACACTGTCGTTTTTTTTTCGGGTCGAAATTTTGATTTTCGATATCTCAGCTCTGGAAGGGTCTAGAGCCTCCATTTTTGCACTCAGGTCTAAGTCTCATGGCCCTCTATCAGAATCCAGAGTTTTGAGAAGATTGGGGATACTTAATTTTTCGCCCCCCAAAAAAAACGTAAGGGGTAACACTGTCGTTTTTTTTTTCTGGTCGAAATTTTGAGTTTCGATATCTCAGCTCTGGAAGGGTCTAGAGCCTCCATTGTTGCACTCAGGTCTAAGTCTCATGGCCCTCTATCAGAATCCAGAGTTTTGAGAAGATTGGGGATACTTAATTTTTCGCCCCCAAAAAAAACGTAAGGGGTAACACTGTCGTTTTTTTTTTCGGGTCGAAATTTTGAGTTTCGATATCTCAGCTCTGGAAGGGTCTAGAGCCTCCATTTTTGCACTCAGGTCTAAGTCTCATGGCCCTCTATCAGAATCCAGAGTTTTGAGAAGATTGGAGAAACTTAATTTTTCGCCCGAAAAAAAAAACGTAAGGGGTAACACTGTCGTTTTTTTTTTTCGGGTCGAAATTTTGAGTTTCGATATCTCAGCTCTGGAAGGGTCTAGAGCCTCCATTTTTGCACTCAGGTCTAAGTCTCATGGCCCTCTATCAGAATCCAGAGTTTTGAGAAGATTGGGGATACTTAATTTTTCGCCCCAAAAAAAAAACGTAAGGGGTAACACTGTCGTTTTTTTTTCGGGTCGAAATTTTGAGTTTCGATATCTCAGCTCTGGAAGGGTCTAGAGCCTCCATTTTTGCACTCAGGTCTAAGTCTCATGGCCCTCTATCAGAATCCAGAGTTTTGAGAAGATTGGGGATACTTAATTTTTCGCCCAAAAAAAAAAACGTAAGGGGTAACACTGTCGTTTTTTTTTTCGGGTCGAAATTTTGAGTTTCGATATCTCAGCTCTGGAAGGGTCTAGAGCCTCCATTTTTGCACTCAGGTCTAAGTCTCATGGCCCTCTATCAGAATCCAGAGTTTTGAGAAGATTGGGGATACTTAATTTTTCGCCCAAAAAAAAACGTAAGGGGTAACACTGTCGTTTTTTTTTTCGGGTCGAAATTTTGAGTTTCGATATCTCAGCTCTGGAAGGGTCTAGAGCCTCCATTTTTGCACTCAGGTCTAAGTCTCATGGCCCTCTATCAGAATCCAGAGTTTTGAGAAGATTGGGGATACTTAATTTTTCGCCCCAAAAAAAAAACGTAAGGGGTAACACTGTCGTTTTTTTTTTCGGGTCGAAATTTTGAGTTTCGATATCTCAGCTCTGGAAGGGTCTAGAGCCTCCATTTTTGCACTCAGGTCTAAGTCTCATGGCCCTCTATCAGAATCCAGAGTTTTGAGAAGATTGGGGATACTTAATTTTTCGCCCAAAAAAAAAAAACGTAAGGGGTAACACTGTCGTTTTTTTTTTCGGGTCGAAATTTTGAGTTTCGATATCTCAGCTCTGGAAGGGTCTAGAGCCTCCATTTTTGCACTCAGGTCTAAGTCTCATGGCCCTCTATCAGAATCCAGAGTTTTGAGAAGATTGGGGATACTTAATTTTTCGCCCAAAAAAAAAAAACGTAAGGGGTAACACTGTCGTTTTTTTTTCGGGTTGAAATTTTGAGTTTCGATATCTCAGCTCTGGAAGGGTCTAGAGCCTCCATTTTTGCACTCAGGTCTAAGTCTCATGGCCCTCTATCAGAATCCAGAGTTTTGAGAAGATTGGGGATACTTAATTTTTCGCCCCAAAAAAAAAAACGTAAGGGGTAACACTGTCGTTTTTTTTTGGGTCGAAATTTTGAGTTTCGATATCTCAGCTCTGGAAGGGTCTAGAGCCTCCATTTTTGCACTCAGGTCTAAGTCTCATGGCCCTCTATCAGAATCCAGAGTTTTGAGAAGATTGGGGATACTTAATTTTTCGCCCAAAAAAAAAAAACGTAAGGGGTAACACTGTCGTTTTTTTTTTGGTCGAAATTTTGAGTTTCGATATCTCAGCTCTGGAAGGGTCTAGAGCCTCCATTTTTGCACTCAGGTCTAAGTCTCATGGCCCTCTATCAGAATCCAGAGTTTTGAGAAGATTGGGGATACTTAATTTTTCGCCCAAAAAAAAAAACGTAAGGGGTAACACTGTCGTTTTTTTTTTCGGGTCGAAATTTTGAGTTTCGATATCTCAGCTCTGGAAGGGTCTAGAGCCTCCATTTTTGCACTCAGGTCTAAGTCTCATGGCCCTCTATCAGAATCCAGAGTTTTGAGAAGATTGGGGATACTTAATTTTTCGCCCAAAAAAAAAAAACGTAAGGGGTAACACTGTCGTTTTTTTTTTCGGGTCGAAATTTTGAGTTTCGATATCTCAGCTCTGGAAGGGTCTAGAGCCTCCATTTTTGCACTCAGGTCTAAGTCTCATGGCCCTCTATCAGAATCCAGAGTTTTGAGAAGATTGGGGATACTTAATTTTTCGCCCAAAAAAAAAAAACGTAAGGGGTAACACTGTCGTTTTTTTTTCGGGTCGAAATTTTGAGTTTCGATATCTCAGCTCTGGAAGGGTCTAGAGCCTCCATTTTTGCACTCAGGTCTAAGTCTCATGGCCCTCTATCAGAATCCAGAGTTTTGAGAAGATTGGGGATACTTAATTTTTCGCCCAAAAAAAAAAACGTAAGGGGTAACACTGTCGTTTTTTTTTTGGGTCGAAATTTTGAGTTTCGATATCTCAGCTCTGGAAGGGTCTAGAGCCTCCATTTTTGCACTCAGGTCTAAGTCTCATGGCCCTCTATCAGAATCCAGAGTTTTGAGAAGATTGGGGATACTTAATTTTTCGCCCAAAAAAAAAAAACGTAAGGGGTAACACTGTCGTTTTTTTTTCGGGTCGAAATTTTGAGTTTCGATATCTCAGCTCTGGAAGGGTCTAGAGCCTCCATTTTTGCACTCAGGTCTAAGTCTCATGGCCCTCTATCAGAATCCAGAGTTTTGAGAAGATTGGGGATACTTAATTTTTCGCCCAAAAAAAACGTAAGGGGTAACACTGTCGTTTTTTTTTTCGGGTCGAAATTTTGAGTTTCGATATCTCAGCTCTGGAAGGGTCTAGAGCCTCCATTTTTGCACTCAGGTCTAAGTCTCATGGCCCTCTATCAGAATCCAGAGTTTTGAGAAGATTGGGGATACTTAATTTTTCGCCCAAAAAAAAAAACGTAAGGGGTAACACTGTCGTTTTTTTTTCGGGTCGAAATTTTGAGTTTCGATATCTCAGCTCTGGAAGGGTCTAGAGCCTCCATTTTTGCACTCAGGTCTAAGTCTCATGGCCCTCTATCAGAATCCAGAGTTTTGAGAAGATTGGGGATACTTAATTTTTCGCCCAAAAAAAAAACGTAAGGGGTAACACTGTCGTTTTTTTTTCGGGTCGAAATTTTGAGTTTCGATATCTCAGCTCTGGAAGGGTCTAGAGCCTCCATTTTTGCACTCAGGTCTAAGTCTCATGGCCCTCTATCAGAATCCAGAGTTTTGAGAAGATTGGGGATACTTAATTTTTCGCCCAAAAAAAAAAACGTAAGGGGTAACACTGTCGTTTTTTTTTCGGGTCGAAATTTTGAGTTTCGATATCTCAGCTCTGGAAGGGTCTAGAGCCTCCATTTTTGCACTCAGGTCTAAGTCTCATGGCCCTCTATCAGAATCCAGAGTTTTGAGAAGATTGGGGATACTTAATTTTTCGCCCAAAAAAAAAAACGTAAGGGGTAACACTGTCGTTTTTTTTTTCGGGTCGAAATTTTGAGTTTCGATATCTCAGCTCTGGAAGGGTCTAGAGCCTCCATTTTTGCACTCAGGTCTAAGTCTCATGGCCCTCTATCAGAATCCAGAGTTTTGAGAAGATTGGGGATACTTAATTTTTCGCCCAAAAAAAAAACGTAAGGGGTAACACTGTCGTTTTTTTTTCGGGTCGAAATTTTGAGTTTCGATATCTCAGCTCTGGAAGGGTCTAGAGCCTCCATTTTTGCACTCAGGTCTAAGTCTCATGGCCCTCTATCAGAATCCAGAGTTTTGAGAAGATTGGGGATACTTAATTTTTCGCCCAAAAAAAAAAAACGTAAGGGGTAACACTGTCGTTTTTTTTTTCGGGTCGAAATTTTGAGTTTCGATATCTCAGCTCTGGAAGGGTCTAGAGCCTCCATTTTTGCACTCAGGTCTAAGTCTCATGGCCCTCTATCAGAATCCAGAGTTTTGAGAAGATTGGGGATACTTAATTTTTCGCCCAAAAAAAAAAACGTAAGGGGTAACACTGTCGTTTTTTTTTCGGGTCGAAATTTTGAGTTTCGATATCTCAGCTCTGGAAGGGTCTAGAGCCTCCATTTTTGCACTCAGGTCTAAGTCTCATGGCCCTCTATCAGAATCCAGAGTTTTGAGAAGATTGGGGATACTTAATTTTTCGCCCAAAAAAAAAAAACGTAAGGGGTAACACTGTCGTTTTTTTTTCGGGTCGAAATTTTGAGTTTCGATATCTCAGCTCTGGAAGGGTCTAGAGCCTCCATTTTTGCACTCAGGTCTAAGTCTCATGGCCCTCTATCAGAATCCAGAGTTTTGAGAAGATTGGGGATACTTAATTTTTCGCCCAAAAAAAAAAAACGTAAGGGGTAACACTGTCGTTTTTTTTTCGGGTCGAAATTTTGAGTTTCGATATCTCAGCTCTGGAAGGGTCTAGAGCCTCCATTTTTGCACTCAGGTCTAAGTCTCATGGCCCTCTATCAGAATCCAGAGTTTTGAGAAGATTGGGGATACTTAATTTTTCGCCCAAAAAAAAAAAACGTAAGGGGTAACACTGTCGTTTTTTTTTTCGGGTCGAAATTTTGAGTTTCGATATCTCAGCTCTGGAAGGGTCTAGAGCCTCCATTTTTGCACTCAGGTCTAAGTCTCATGGCCCTCTATCAGAATCCAGAGTTTTGAGAAGATTGGGGATACTTAATTTTTCGCCCAAAAAAAAAACGTAAGGGGTAACACTGTCGTTTTTTTTTTCGGGTCGAAATTTTGAGTTTCGATATCTCAGCTCTGGAAGGGTCTAGAGCCTCCATTTTTGCACTCAGGTCTAAGTCTCATGGCCCTCTATCAGAATCCAGAGTTTTGAGAAGATTGGGGATACTTAATTTTTCGCCCAAAAAAAAAAACGTAAGGGGTAACACTGTCGTTTTTTTTTCGGGTCGAAATTTTGAGTTTCGATATCTCAGCTCTGGAAGGGTCTAGAGCCTCCATTTTTGCACTCAGGTCTAAGTCTCATGGCCCTCTATCAGAATCCAGAGTTTTGAGAAGATTGGGGATACTTAATTTTTCGCCCAAAAAAAAAAAACGTAAGGGGTAACACTGTCGTTTTTTTTTCGGGTCGAAATTTTGAGTTTCGATATCTCAGCTCTGGAAGGGTCTAGAGCCTCCATTTTTGCACTCAGGTCTAAGTCTCATGGCCCTCTATCAGAATCCAGAGTTTTGAGAAGATTGGGGATACTTAATTTTTCGCCCAAAAAAAAAAACGTAAGGGGTAACACTGTCGTTTTTTTTTCGGGTCGAAATTTTGAGTTTCGATATCTCAGCTCTGGAAGGGTCTAGAGCCTCCATTTTTGCACTCAGGTCTAAGTCTCATGGCCCTCTATCAGAATCCAGAGTTTTGAGAAGATTGGGGATACTTAATTTTTCGCCCAAAAAAAAAACGTAAGGGGTAACACTGTCGTTTTTTTTTTCGGGTCGAAATTTTGAGTTTCGATATCTCAGCTCTGGAAGGGTCTAGAGCCTCCATTTTTGCACTCAGGTCTAAGTCTCATGGCCCTCTATCAGAATCCAGAGTTTTGAGAAGATTGGGGATACTTAATTTTTCGCCCCAAAAAAAAAACGTAAGGGGTAACACTGTCGTTTTTTTTTCGGGTCGAAATTTTGAGTTTCGATATCTCAGCTCTGGAAGGGTCTAGAGCCTCCATTTTTGCACTCAGGTCTAAGTCTCATGGCCCTCTATCAGAATCCAGAGTTTTGAGAAGATTGGGGATACTTAATTTTTCGCCCAAAAAAAAAAACGTAAGGGGTAACACTGTCGTTTTTTTTTCGGGTCGAAATTTTGAGTTTCGATATCTCAGCTCTGGAAGGGTCTAGAGCCTCCATTTTTGCACTCAGGTCTAAGTCTCATGGCCCTCTATCAGAATCCAGAGTTTTGAGAAGATTGGGGATACTTAATTTTTCGCCCCAAAAAAAAAAACGTAAGGGGTAACACTGTCGTTTTTTTTTCGGGTCGAAATTTTGAGTTTCGATATCTCAGCTCTGGAAGGGTCTAGAGCCTCCATTTTTGCACTCAGGTCTAAGTCTCATGGCCCTCTATCAGAATCCAGAGTTTTGAGAAGATTGGGGATACTTAATTTTTCGCCCAAAAAAAAAAAACGTAAGGGGTAACACTGTCGTTTTTTTTTTCGGGTCGAAATTTTGAGTTTCGATATCTCAGCTCTGGAAGGGTCTAGAGCCTCCATTTTTGCACTCAGGTCTAAGTCTCATGGCCCTCTATCAGAATCCAGAGTTTTGAGAAGATTGGGGATACTTAATTTTTCGCCCAAAAAAAAAAAACGTAAGGGGTAACACTGTCGTTTTTTTTTCGGGTCGAAATTTTGAGTTTCGATATCTCAGCTCTGGAAGGGTCTAGAGCCTCCATTTTTGCACTCAGGTCTAAGTCTCATGGCCCTCTATCAGAATCCAGAGTTTTGAGAAGATTGGGGATACTTAATTTTTCGCCCAAAAAAAAAAAACGTAAGGGGTAACACTGTCGTTTTTTTTTCGGGTCGAAATTTTGAGTTTCGATATCTCAGCTCTGGAAGGGTCTAGAGCCTCCATTGTTGCACTCAGGTCTAAGTCTCATGGCCCTCTATCAGAATCCAGAGTTTTGAGAAGATTGGGGATACTTAATTTTTCGCCCAAAAAAAAAAAACGTAAGGGGTAACACTGTCGTTTTTTTTTCGGGTCGAAATTTTGAGTTTCGATATCTCAGCTCTGGAAGGGTCTAGAGCCTCCATTTTTGCACTCAGGTCTAAGTCTCATGGCCCTCTATCAGAATCCAGAGTTTTGAGAAGATTGGGGATACTTAATTTTTCGCCCAAAAAAAAAAACGTAAGGGGTAACACTGTCGTTTTTTTTTCGGGTCGAAATTTTGAGTTTCGATATCTCAGCTCTGGAAGGGTCTAGAGCCTCCATTGTTGCACTCAGGTCTAAGTCTCATGGCCCTCTATCAGAATCCAGAGTTTTGAGAAGATTGGGGATACTTAATTTTTCGCCCAAAAAAAAAAACGTAAGGGGTAACACTGTCGTTTTTTTTTCGGGTCGAAATTTTGAGTTTCGATATCTCAGCTCTGGAAGGGTCTAGAGCCTCCATTTTTGCACTCAGGTCTAAGTCTCATGGCCCTCTATCAGAATCCAGAGTTTTGAGAAGATTGGGGATACTTAATTTTTCGCCCAAAAAAAAAAACGTAAGGGGTAACACTGTCGTTTTTTTTTTGGTCGAAATTTTGAGTTTCGATATCTCAGCTCTGGAAGGGTCTAGAGCCTCCATTTTTGCACTCAGGTCTAAGTCTCATGGCCCTCTATCAGAATCCAGAGTTTTGAGAAGATTGGGGATACTTAATTTTTCGCCCAAAAAAAAAAACGTAAGGGGTAACACTGTCGTTTTTTTTTCGGGTCGAAATTTTGAGTTTCGATATCTCAGCTCTGGAAGGGTCTAGAGCCTCCATTGTTGCACTCAGGTCTAAGTCTCATGGCCCTCTATCAGAATCCAGAGTTTTGAGAAGATTGGGGATACTTAATTTTTCGCCCAAAAAAAAAAAACGTAAGGGGTAACACTGTCGTTTTTTTTTCGGGTCGAAATTTTGAGTTTCGATATCTCAGCTCTGGAAGGGTCTAGAGCCTCCATTTTGCACTCAGGTCTAAGTCTCATGGCCCTCTATCAGAATCCAGAGTTTTGAGAAGATTGGGGATACTTAATTTTTCGCCCAAAAAAAAAAACGTAAGGGGTAACACTGTCGTTTTTTTTTCGGGTCGAAATTTTGAGTTTCGATATCTCAGCTCTGGAAGGGTCTAGAGCCTCCATTTTTGCACTCAGGTCTAAGTCTCATGGCCCTCTATCAGAATCCAGAGTTTTGAGAAGATTGGGGATACTTAATTTTTCGCCCAAAAAAAAAAAACGTAAGGGGTAACACTGTCGTTTTTTTTTCGGGTCGAAATTTTGAGTTTCGATATCTCAGCTCTGGAAGGGTCTAGAGCCTCCATTTTTGCACTCAGGTCTAAGTCTCATGGCCCTCTATCAGAATCCAGAGTTTTGAGAAGATTGGGGATACTTAATTTTTCGCCCAAAAAAAAAACGTAAGGGGTAACACTGTCGTTTTTTTTTCGGGTCGAAATTTTGAGTTTCGATATCTCAGCTCTGGAAGGGTCTAGAGCCTCCATTGTTGCACTCAGGTCTAAGTCTCATGGCCCTCTATCAGAATCCAGAGTTTTGAGAAGATTGGGGATACTTAATTTTTCGCCCAAAAAAAAAAACGTAAGGGGTAACACTGTCGTTTTTTTTTCGGGTCGAAATTTTGAGTTTCGATATCTCAGCACTGGAAGGGTCTAGAGCCTCCATTGTTGCACTCAAGTCTAAGTCTCATGGCCCTCTATCAGAATCCAGAGTTTTGAGAAGATTGGGGATACTTAATTTTTCGCCCAATAAAAAAACGTAAGGGGTAACACTGTCGTTTTTTTTTCGGGTCGAAATTTTGAGTTTCGATATCTCAGCTCTGGAAGGGTCTAGAGCCTCCATTTTTGCACTCAGGTCTAAGTCTCATGGCCCTCTATCAGAATCCAGAGTTTTGAGAAGATTGGGGATACTTAATTTTTCGCCCAAAAAAAAAAACGTAAGGGGTAACACTGTCGTTTTTTTTTCGGGTCGAAATTTTGAGTTTCGATATCTCAGCTCTGGAAGGGTCTAGAGCCTCCATTTTTGCACTCAGGTCTAAGTCTCATGGCCCTCTATCAGAATCCAGAGTTTTGAGAAGATTGGGGATACTTAATTTTTCGCCCAAAAAAAAAAACGTAAGGGGTAACACTGTCGTTTTTTTTTTCGGGTCGAAATTTTGAGTTTCGATATCTCAGCTCTGGAAGGGTCTAGAGCCTCCATTGTTGCACTCAGGTCTAAGTCTCATGGCCCTCTATCAGAATCCAGAGTTTTGAGAAGATTGGGGATACTTAATTTTTCGCCCAAAAAAAAAACGTAAGGGGTAACACTGTCGTTTTTTTTTCGGGTCGAAATTTTGAGTTTCGATATCTCAGCTCTGGAAGGGTCTAGAGCCTCCATTGTTGCACTCAGGTCTAAGTCTCATGGCCCTCTATCAGAATCCAGAGTTTTGAGAAGATTGGGGATACTTAATTTTTCGCCCAAAAAAAAAAACGTAAGGGGTAACACTGTCGTTTTTTTTTTCGGGTCGAAATTTTGAGTTTCGATATCTCAGCTCTGGAAGGGTCTAGAGCCTCCATTGTTGCACTCAGGTCTAAGTCTCATGGCCCTCTATCAGAATCCAGAGTTTTGAGAAGATTGGGGATACTTAATTTTTCGCCCAAAAAAAAAAAACGTAAGGGGTAACACTGTCGTTTTTTTTTCGGGTCGAAATTTTGAGTTTCGATATCTCAGCTCTGGAAGGGTCTAGAGCCTCCATTGTTGCACTCAGGTCTAAGTCTCATGGCCCTCTATCAGAATCCAGAGTTTTGAGAAGATTGGGGATACTTAATTTTTCGCCCAAAAAAAAAAAACGTAAGGGGTAACACTGTCGTTTTTTTTTCGGGTCGAAATTTTGAGTTTCGATATCTCAGCTCTGGAAGGGTCTAGAGCCTCCATTGTTGCACTCAGGTCTAAGTCTCATGGCCCTCTATCAGAATCCAGAGTTTTGAGAAGATTGGGGATACTTAATTTTTCGCCCAAAAAAAAAAAACGTAAGGGGTAACACTGTCGTTTTTTTTTCGGGTCGAAATTTTGAGTTTCGATATCTCAGCTCTGGAAGGGTCTAGAGCCTCCATTGTTGCACTCAGGTCTAAGTCTCATGGCCCTCTATCAGAATCCAGAGTTTTGAGAAGATTGGGGATACTTAATTTTTCGCCCAAAAAAAAAAAACGTAAGGGGTAACACTGTCGTTTTTTTTTTCGGGTCGAAATTTTGAGTTTCGATATCTCAGCTCTGGAAGGGTCTAGAGCCTCCATTGTTGCACTCAGGTCTAAGTCTCATGGCCCTCTATCAGAATCCAGAGTTTTGAGAAGATTGGGGATACTTAATTTTTCGCCCAAAAAAAAAAAAGTAAGGGGTAACACTGTCGTTTTTTTTTTTCGGGTCGAAATATCTCAGTTTTGAGAAGATTGGGGATACTTAATTTTTCGCCCCCCAAAAAAAAACGTAAGGGGTAACACTGTCGTTTTTTTTCTGGTCGAAATTTTGAGTTTCGATATCTCAGCTCTGGAAGGGTCTAGAGCCTCCATTTTTGCACTCAGGTCTAAGTCTCATGGCCCTCTATCAGAATCCAGAGTTTTGAGAAGATTGGGGATACTTAATTTTTCGCCCAAAAAAAAAAACGTAAGGGGTAACACTGTCGTTTTTTTTTCGGGTCGAAATTTTGAGTTTCGATATCTCAGCTCTGGAAGGGTCTAGAGCCTCCATTGTTGCACTCAGGTCTAAGTCTCATGGCCCTCTATCAGAATCCAGAGTTTTGAGAAGATTGGGGATACTTAATTTTTCGCCCCAAAAAAAAAAACGTAAGGGGTAACACTGTCGTTTTTTTTTTCGGGTCGAAATTTTGAGTTTCGATATCTCAGCTCTGGAAGGGTCTAGAGCCTCCATTGTTGCACTCAGGTCTAAGTCTCATGGCCCTCTATCAGAATCCAGAGTTTTGAGAAGATTGGGGATACTTAATTTTTCGCCCCCAAAAAAAAAAACGTAAGGGGTAACACTGTCGTTTTTTTTTCTGGTCGAAATTTTGAGTTTCGATATCTCAGCTCTGGAAGGGTCTAGAGCCTCCATTGTTGCACTCAGGTCTAAGTCTCATGGCCCTCTATCAGAATCCAGAGTTTTGAGAAGATTGGGGATACTTAATTTTTCGCCCCAAAAAAAAAAACGTAAGGGGTAACACTGTCGTTTTTTTTTCGGGTCGAAATTTTGAGTTTCGATATCTCAGCTCTGGAAGGGTCTAGAGCCTCCATTGTTGCACTCAGGTCTATGTCTCATGGCCCTCTATCAGAATCCAGAGTTTTGAGAAGATTGGGGATACTTAATTTTTCGCCCAAAAAAAAAAAAAACGTAAGGGGTAACACTGTCGTTTTTTTTTCGGGTCGAAATTTTGAGTTTCGATATCTCAGCTCTGGAAGGGTCTAGAGCCTCCATTGTTGCACTCAGGTCTAAGTCTCATGGCCCTCTATCAGAATCCAGAGTTTTGAGAAGATTGGGGATACTTAATTTTTCGCCCAAAAAAAAAAACGTAAGGGGTAACACTGTCGTTTTTTTTTCTGGTCGAAATTTTGAGTTTCGATATCTCAGCTCTGGAAGGGTCTAGAGCCTCCATTGTTGCACTCAGGTCTAAGTCTCATGGCCCTCTATCAGAATCCAGAGTTTTGAGAAGATTGGGGATACTTAATTTTTCGCCCAAAAAAAAAAAAACGTAAGGGGTAACACTGTCGTTTTTTTTTCGGGTCGAAATTTTGAGTTTCGATATCTCAGCTCTGGAAGGGTCTAGAGCCTCCATTGTTGCACTCAGGTCTATGTCTCATGGCCCTCTATCAGAATCCAGAGTTTTGAGAAGATTGGGAATACTTAATTTTTCGCCCCAAAAAAAAAAACGTAAGGGGTAACACTGTCGTTTTTTTTTTCGGGTCGAAATTTTGAGTTTCGATATCTCAGCTCTGGAAGGGTCTAGAGCCTCCATTGTTGCACTCAGGTCTAAGTCTCATGGCCCTCTATCAGAATCCAGAGTTTTGAGAAGATTGGGGATACTTAATTTTTCGCCCAAAAAAAAAAAAAGTAAGGGGTAACACTGTCGTTTTTTTTTTCGGGTCGAAATATCTCAGTTTTGAGAAGATTGGGGATACTTAATTTTTCGCCCCCAAAAAAAAACGTAAGGGGTAACACTGTCGTTTTTTTTCTGGTCGAAATTTTGAGTTTCGATATCTCAGCTCTGGAAGGGTCTAGAGCCTCCATTTTTGCACTCAGGTCTAAGTCTCATGGCCCTCTATCAGAATCCAGAGTTTTGAGAAGATTGGGGATACTTAATTTTTCGCCCAAAAAAAAAAACGTAAGGGGTAACACTGTCGTTTTTTTTTCGGGTCGAAATTTTGAGTTTCGATATCTCAGCTCTGGAAGGGTCTAGAGCCTCCATTGTTGCACTCAGGTCTATGTCTCATGGCCCTCTATCAGAATCCAGAGTTTTGAGAAGATTGGGGATACTTAATTTTTCGCCCCAAAAAAAAAACGTAAGGGGTAACACTGTCGTTTTTTTTTCTGGTCGAAATTTTGAGTTTCGATATCTCAGCTCTGGAAGGGTCTAGAGCCTCCATTGTTGCACTCAGGTCTAAGTCTCATGGCCCTCTATCAGAATCCAGAGTTTTGAGAAGATTGGGGATACTTAATTTTTCGCCCAAAAAAAAAAAACGTAAGGGGTAACACTGTCGTTTTTTTTTCGGGTCGAAATTTTGAGTTTCGATATCTCAGCTCTGGAAGGGTCTAGAGCCTCCATTGTTGCACTCAGGTCTATGTCTCATGGCCCTCTATCAGAATCCAGAGTTTTGAGAAGATTGGGGATACTTAATTTTTCGCCCCAAAAAAAAAAAAGTAAGGGGTAACACTGTCGTTTTTTTTTTTTCGGGTCGAAATATCTCAGTTTTGAGAAGATTGGGGATACTTAATTTTTCGCCCCCAAAAAAAAACGTAAGGGGTAACACTGTCGTTTTTTTTCTGGTCGAAATTTTGAGTTTCGATATCTCAGCTCTGGAAGGGTCTAGAGCCTCCATTGTTGCACTCAGGTCTAAGTCTCATGGCCCTCTATCAGAATCCAGAGTTTTGAGAAGATTGGGGATACTTAATTTTTCGCCCAAAAAAAAAACGTAAGGGGTAACACTGTCGTTTTTTTTTCGGGTCGAAATTTTGAGTTTCGATATCTCAGCTCTGGAAGGGTCTAGAGCCTCCATTGTTGCACTCAGGTCTATGTCTCATGGCCCTCTATCAGAATCCAGAGTTTTGAGAAGATTGGGGATACTTAATTTTTCGCCCCCCAAAAAAAACGTAAGGGGTAACACTGTCGTTTTTTTTTTCTGGTCGAAATTTTGAGTTTCGATATCTCAGCTCTGGAAGGGTCTAGAGCCTCCATTGTTGCACTCAGGTCTAAGTCTCATGGCCCTCTATCAGAATCCAGAGTTTTGAGAAGATTGGGGATACTTAATTTTTCGCCCAAAAAAAAAAAACGTAAGGGGTAACACTGTCGTTTTTTTTTCGGGTCGAAATTTTGAGTTTCGATATCTCAGCTCTGGAAGGGTCTAGAGCCTCCATTGTTGCACTCAGGTCTATGTCTCATGGCCCTCTATCAGAATCCAGAGTTTTGAGAAGATTGGGGATACTTAATTTTTCGCCCCCCAAAAAAACGTAAGGGGTAACACTGTCGTTTTTTTTTCGGGTCGAAATTTTGAGTTTCGATATCTCAGCTCTGGAAGGGTCTAGAGCCTCCATTGTTGCACTCAGGTCTATGTCTCATGGCCCTCTATCAGAATCCAGAGTTTTGAGAAGATTGGAGAAACTTCATTTTTCGCCCAAAAAAAAAAACGTAAGGGGTAACACTGTCGTTTTTTTTTCGGGTCGAAATTTTGAGTTTCGATATCTCAGCTCTGGAAGGGTCTAGAGCCTCCATTTTTGCACTCAGGTCTAAGTCTCATGGCCCTCTATCAGAATCCAGAGTTTTGAGAAGATTGGGGATACTTAATTTTTCGCCCAAAAAAAAAAACGTAAGGGGTAACACTGTCGTTTTTTTTTCGGGTCGAAATTTTGAGTTTCGATATCTCAGCACTGGAAGGGTCTAGAGCCTCCATTTTTGCACTCAGGTCTATGTCTCATGGCCCTCTATCAGAATCCAGAGTTTTGAGAAGATTGGAGAAACTTAATTTTTCGCCCGAAAAAAAAAACGTAAGGGGTAACACTGTCGTTTTTTTTTTTCGGGTCGAAATTTTGAGTTTCGATATCTCAGCTCTGGAAGGGTCTAGAGCCTCCATTGTTGCACTCAGGTCTAAGTCTCATGGCCCTCTATCAGAATCCAGAGTTTTGAGAAGATTGGGGATACTTAATTTTTCGCCCAAAAAAAAAAACGTAAGGGGTAACACTGTCGTTTTTTTTTCGGGTCGAAATTTTGAGTTTCGATATCTCAGCACTGGAAGGGTCTAGAGCCTCCATTGTTGCACTCAGGTCTATGTCTCATGGCCCTCTATCAGAATCCAGAGTTTTGAGAAGATTGGGGATACTTAATTTTTCGCCCCCAAAAAAAAAACGTAAGGGGTAACACTGTGGTTTTTTTTTCTGGTTCGAAATTTTGAGTTTCGATATCTCAGCTCTGGAAGGGTCTAGAGCCTCCATTGTTGCACTCAGGTCTAAATCTCATGGCCCTCTATCAGAATCCAGAGTTTTGAGAAGATTGGGGATACTTAATTTTTTGCCCAAAAAAAAAAAACGTAAGGGGTAACACTGTCGTTTTTTTTACGGGTCGAAATTTTGATTTTCGATATCTCAGCTCTGGAAGGGTCTAGAGCCTCCATTGTTGCACTCAGGTCTAAGTCTCATGGCCCTCTATCAGAATCCAGAGTTTTGAGAAGATTGGGGATACTTAATTTTTCGCCCCCCCCAAAAAAAACGTAAGGGGTAACACTGTCGTTTTTTTTCGGGTCGAAATTTTGAGTTTCGATATCTCAGCACTGGAAGGGTCTAGAGCCTCCATTGTTGCACTCAGGTCTATGTCTCATGGCCCTCTATAAGATATCCAGATGTTTATTCGCCTCTGCCATAACGACCTATCGGTTTTCATTAAACCGAGAAAAATGGAATTTTGTTTTATTTACGATCACTGAGAAAAGTTCTATTATTTAAAAAGCAAAAAAAATTTTTTTTTATTATTTTCAAGGTGAAAAGGATTCATTTGCCTGGATCCACGCCGAAGAAAACGTCTAAATGTCACATTTTTAATGAAGCAGCCTAAATATTCCACTTTGGAAAATGTGTAGATGTCAGGTTTTCATTAAACCGAAAAAGAAACTCCTGTAACTTCAGTGCCCAACCCGTATCACGACAAGACGTGAAATAATCATGTTGGTCCACTTTGGAAAATGTGTAGATGTCACGGTTTAGTTTAAACTCAAAACCATAAATAGGGCTATACTGCCCTCTTGTATCAAATTATATTTCTATATTTATTTTTCCAACAAATAAAACCAAACCGTCAATAAAAATTCATTCAATAAACCTTTGAACTCAACAGATTCAGTGGCTCAATTGATAAAGCGTTGGGCTTAAAGCAAGAAGACCTGAGTTCAAATCCCATTCTTGCTTACGTTAAATTGTTGTGATTATATCAAACAAAGTGGCCAAAACAACATTTCTTCAACCCGGTATCAAGACAAGACGTGAAATAATCACGTTGGTCTACTTTTGAAAACGTGTAGATGTCATTGTCACGGTTTAAACCCCCTCAAACGTGAAACTTACACTTAAACTGAAACTTACCATCACGACCTATTGGTTTTCATTAAACCGAGAAAAATGGAATTTTGTTTTATTGACGATCACTGAGAAATTGTCTATTATTTAAAATGCAAAAAACATTTATTATTTTCAAGGTGAAAAGGATTCATTTGCCTCGATCCACGGCGAAAAAAACGTCTAAATGTCACATTTTTAATGAAGCAGCCTAAATAGTCCAATTTGGAAAATGTGTAGATGTCACGGTTTAACCCCCTCAAACGTGAAACTTACACGTTTGCGTTAACACGCTCCAGTGGAGAGATATCCAGATGTTTATTCGCCTCTGCCATAACCATAGATATATACACTAGACCTCACCTTGGGGGTCTAAGCATGCGTCAAAACCGCCGCCATCTTGGAACAGGGGTCTTGTCATAGGAAGTAGCTATAATGCTGCTATCTCTGCCTTTACTTCAAATTCATTGATGGTGGCGGACTTTTGTGCAGCGTATGATGTTCACGGATTAAATCTGAACTAGAAAGAATGTTTTTTTTTTTTTTTTTTTAATTTTTTTTTCTTTCTGGAATCAATGATAAATACATGTCTGACCGTTGGAACAAACCAAAAAAACAAGAAAAATCGCATTCATGATGATTTATGGTGATTTACTGTGTCTACTACATTGACGCTGATGCATTAAAGATGGCGGCTCTATTGACGCATTCGTTCCAATGAACTGCCGTAGCCAAGGTGAGGTCTAGTGTATATAACGACCTATCGGTTTTCATTAAACCGAGAAAAATGGAATTTTGTTTTATTTACGATCACTGAGAAAAAGTGCATCTATCCATCATAAAAGTGCATCTGTCCATCATAAAAGTGCATCTGTCCATCATAAAAGTGCATCTGTCCATCATAAAAGTGCATCTGTCCATCATAAAAGTGCATCTATCAATCATAAAAGTGCATCTGTCCATCATAAAAGTGCATTTGTCCATCATAAAAGTGCATCTATCCATCATAAAAGTGCATCTGTCCATCATAAAAGTGCATCTGTCCATCATAATAGTGCATCTGTCCATCATAAAAGTGCATCTGTCCATCATAAAAGTGCATCTATCCATCATAAAAGTGCATCTGTCCATCATAAAAGTGCATTTGTCCATCATAAAAGTGCATCTATCCATGATAAAAGTGCATCTGTCCATCATAAATGTGCATCTATCAATCATAAAAGTGCATCTATCCATCATAAAAGTGCATCTATCCATCATAAAAGTGCATCTATCCATCATAAAAGTTCATCTGTCCAGCAATAAAAGTGCATCTGTCCATCATAAAAGTGCATCTCTCCATCATAAAAGTGCATCTGTCCATCATAAAAGTGCATCTGTCCATCATAAAAGTGCATCTATCAATCATAAAAGTGCATCTATCCATCATAAAAGTGCATCTGTCCATCATAAAAGTGCATCTGTCCATCATAAAAGTTCATCTGTCCATCATAAAAGTGCATCTGTCCATCATAAAAGTGCATCTGTCCATCATAATAGTGCATCTGTCCATCATAAAAGTGCATCTATCCATCATAAAAGTGCATTTGTCCATCATAAAAGTGCATCTGTCCATCACATAAGTGCATCTGTCCATCATAAAAGTGCATCTATCCATCATAAAAGTGCACCTGTCCATCATAAATGTGCATCTATCAATCATAAATGTGCATCTATCCATCATAAAAGTGCATCTGTCCATCATAAAAGTGCATCTGTCCATCATAAAAGTGCATCTGTCCATCATAAAAGTTCATCTGTCCAGCAATAAAAGTGCATCTGTCCATCATAAAAGTTCATCTGTCCATCATAAAAGTGCATCTATCAATCATAAAAGTGCATCTATCCATCATAAAAGTTCATCTGTCCAGCAATAAAAGTTCATCTGTCCATCATAAAAGTGCATCTATCCATCATAAAAGTTCATCTGTCCATCATAAAAGTGCATCTATCAATCATAAAAGTGCATCTATCCATCATAAAAGTTCATCTGTCCAGCAATAAAAGTGCATCTGTCCAGCATAAAAGTGCATCTGTCCATCATAAAAGTGCATCTATCAATCATAAAAGTGCATCTGTCCATCATAAAAGTGCATCTGTCCATCATAAAGGTGCATCTGTCCATCATAAAAGTGCATCTGTCCATCATAAAAGTTCATCTGTCCATCATAAAAGTGCATCTATCCATCATAAAAGTGCATCTGTCCATCATAAAGGTGCATCTGTCCATCATAAAAGTGCATCTGTCCATCATAAAAGTGCATCTATCAATCATAAAAGTGCATCTGTCCATCATAAAAGTGCATCTGTCCATCATAAAGGTGCATCTGTCCATCATAAAAGTGCATCTGTCCATCATAAAAGTTCATCTATCCATCATAAAAGTGCATCTATCCATCATAAAAGTGCATCTATCCATCATAAAAGTTCATCTGTCCAGCAATAAAAGTGCATCTGTCCAGCAATAAAAGTGCATCTGTCCATCATAAAAGTTCATCTATCCATCACATAAGTGCATCTGTCCATCATAAAAGTGCATCTATCCATCATAAAAGTTCATCTGTCCAGCAATAAAAGTGCATCTGTCCATCATAAAAGTGCATCTATCCATCATAAAAGTTCATCTGTCCAGCAATAAAAGTGCATCTGTCCATCATAAAAGTGCATCTGTCCATCATAAAAGTGCATCTATCAATCATAAAAGTGCATCTGTCCATCATAAAAGTGCATCTATCCATCATAAAAGTGCATCTGTCCATCATAAAGGTGCATCTGTCCATCATAAAAGTGCATCTGTCCATCATAAAAGTTCATCTGTCCATCATAAAAGTGCATCTGTCCATCATAAAAGTTCATCTGTCCAGCAATAAAAGTGCATCTGTCCATCATAAAAGTGCATCTATCCATCATAAAAGTTCATCTGTCCAGCAATAAAAGTGCATCTATCAATCATAAAAGTGCATCTGTCCATCATAAAAGTGCATCTATCCATCATAAAAGTGCATCTGTCCATCATAAAGGTGCATCTGTCCATCATAAAAGTGCATCTGTCCATCATAAAAGTGCATCTGTCCATCATAAAAGTGCATCTGTCCATCATAAAAGTGCATCTGTCCATCATAAAAGTTCATCTGTCCATCATAAAAGTGCATCTGTCCATCATAAAAGTTCATCTGTCCAGCAATAAAAGTGCATCTATCCATCATAAAAGTGCATCTGTCCATCATAAAAGTGCATCTATCCATCATAAAAGTTCATCTGTCCAGCAATAAAAGTGCATCTATCAATCATAAAAGTGCATCTGTCCATCATAAAAGTGCATCTATCCATCATAAAAGTGCATCTGTCCATCATAAAGGTGCATCTGTCCATCATAAAAGTGCATCTGTCCATCATAAAAGTGCATCTGTCCATCATAAAAGTGCATCTGTCCATCATAAAAGTTCATCTATCCATCATAAAAGTTCATCTGTCCAGCAATAAAAGTGCATCTATCCATCATAAAAGTGCATCTGTCCATCATAAAAGTGCATCTATCCATCATAAAAGTTCATCTGTCCAGCAATAAAAGTGCATCTATCCATCATAAAAGTTCATCTGTCCAGCAATAAAAGTGCATCTATCCATCATAAAAGTTCATCTATCCATCACATAAGTGCATCTGTCCATCATAAAAGTGCACTCCTCCCAGGCCCGAGTTTTTGCCTCCACAACCACCCGGGCTGCAGTCCGCTTGGCCTGCCGGTACCAGTCAGCTGCCTCAGGAGTTCCACAAGCCAGCCAGGCCCCATAGGCCTCCTTCTTCAGCTTGAAGGCATACTTTACTTCCTGTGTCCACCACCGGGTTCGGGGATTGCCGCCTCGATAGGCACCGGAGACCTTACGGCTGCAACTCTGAGCAGCCGCTTCGACAATGTAGGTGGAGAACATGGTCCACTCGGACTCAATATCTACAGCCTCCCCCGGGATCTGGTCGAGGCTCCTCCAGAGGTGGGAGTTGAAGATCTCTGCCAAACGTTTCCAGCAGACCCTTACAGTACGCTTGGGTCTGCCGAGTCTGTTTAGCTTCCTCTCCCGCCATCTGATCCAACTCACCACCAGGTTGTGATCTGTTGACAGCTCTGCCCCTCTCTTCACCCAAGTGTCCAAGACATATGGCTGCAGTCAGATGAAACGACCACAAAGTCGATCATTGACCTACGCCCTAGGGTGTTCAGGTGCTGCATGCACTGATGGACACCCTTTTGCTTGAAGATGGTGTTCGTTGTGGACAAACTGTGACTAGCACAGAAGTCCAATAACTGAACACTACTCGGGTTCAGGTCAGGGGGGCCATTCTGTCCCTAGAGCTAGTTTCCATGTCCAGGGATCGGGTTGTTGAGGCCCACTCGAGATGAAACACATTCCCTCACCAGTAGTAATAATAATAATAATGAAAGTATAATTAATTAATTATTAAGCATAACATTTTTTTTTTCAACTTAACAGAAACCTGCAGAGACCATTATCTGCCAGTTAATGTGGGCTTCCATAACGCTAAATGCTCTTCACCAAGAAAGACCTTTCTAATTGTGTGTTGGTGCATGGTGTAGGCTATGTATTTGTGTAGTTAGTTTAAAAACGTATGTTAAATAAATCTCACATTACCAGTGAATCCTAATTACATGATGTGATTTTTAATTAATGCATATTTTTGAACACGTTGTATCTTAAAATGTATTATTTAATTAAAATATCTATGTTATATTTTTAATGTGCAACAAGTGAACATTGGGAACAAGCTCAACATGTGCTCAACAATAATTTACATAGCCAGTTATGAAAAATGGAGGAGATCTATTAAATCGAAAACTAAAGGAGAAAAACAGACTGCCTATATCTGCTTTTTTGGATATCCAGGGTGGCAACCAATATAGCCAGAAAATACATACATGTGACAATATTTCAGGTGGGGATCATCAACATTTGCTTCTTAGACATCCTAAAGACTGTAAAAATACAAAAGTTAGAAAACATATATCAGAAGGGTCCATAGGACAGGAGTTCCAGTGATCCAATGTCACCATTTTTTTTTACAATTTTTTGGTGTTTATTTGAGTCAACGCATTCTCACCCCAAGGCGTCACCTTTGACCATGCTTCAATATTTGACGTTTTAGGCGCCCTTTAGCGTCACTTACATGACGCGATCCTACGGCGTCATCTAACTGACGCTAAAGGAAAGCGTCTGTTAGAGGACGCGGTTAGGTTTAGGTGTGGGGTGGGGGTAGGGTACACGCGATCCACATCATCTAATCAAGACAATCCTCATATCTATCAATTCCTCATGCAAAGACGAAGAGAAAATGGGGTAGATTGTGTCTGTAGGATGTATTGTTCAGATTCTATGTAGGTTTAAAGTTTTCATTTTCCGCAGCCAAAAATCAAGCACAGACACAGAAGATGATACAAAAAATCACATATGGGACAAAAATTTGCGCGGGGAACATCAAAATTCATTTTCTAGACACCTTAAGGATTACAAAAAACTAGGTTAAAAAAATATATCTTTCGGTGCAGGTGAACCCCCCCTCCCTACCCTACTATATTGGACGGGGTTTTATTATTGCAGGTTTGGTTTTATTTGTTGGAAAAATAAATATAGAAATATAATTTGACACAAGAGGGCAGTATAGCCCTATTTATGGTTTTGAGTTTAAACTAAACCGTGACATCTACACGTTTTCCAAAGTGGACCAACATGATTATTTCACGTCTTGTCGTGATACGGGTTGGGCACTGAAGTTACAGGAGTTTCTTCCCGTTGCTAAGCAATGGAACTAGGTCGAGTATTTAAAAGGTTATAGTTAACACGGTTAACGTGGTTTAACGTCGATGTAATACGTTGTTTTAGCGTACCTTTTGCTTAAACGAGGAGCTGGGGGACGCCCAAGAAAATAGACATTTTACTCATTAGGCTGCTTCATTAAAAACGTGACATTTAGACGTTTTCTTCGGGGTGGATCCAGGCAAATTAATCCTTTTCACCTTGAAAATAATATATATATATATATATATATATATATATATATATATATATATATTGCATTTTAAATAATAGAACATTTCTCAGTGATCGTAAATAAAACAAAATTCCATTTTTCTCGGTTTAATGAATAGGTCGTTATGGCAGAGGCGAATAAACATCCGGATATCTCTCCAATGGAGCGTGTTAACGCAAACGTGTAAGTTTCACGTTTGAGGGGGTTAAACCGTGACATCTACACATTTTCCAAAGTGGACTATTTAGGCTGCTTCATTAAAAATGTGACATTTAGACGTTTTTTTCAGCGTGGATCGAGGCAAATGAATCCTGTTCACCTTGAAAATAATAAATGTTTTTTGCATTTTAAATATTAGACCATTTCTCAGTGATCGTCAATAAAACAAAATTCCATTTTTCTCAGTTTAATGAAAACCAATAGGTAAGTTTCAGTTTAAGTGTAAGTTTCACTTTTGAGGGGGTTTAAACCGTGACATCTACGCGTTTTCAAAAGTGGACCAAAGTGATTATTTCACGTCTTGTCACGATACCGGGTTGAAGAAATATTGTTTAGGCCACTTTTGTTTGATATAATCACAACAAATTAACGCAAATATGGGAATTGAACTCAGGTCTTCTTGATTAAAGCCCAACGCTAATGACGCACTTGTCTATTTCTCTAGGGGGGTTCGGGGGCACGCTCCCCCCGTAAGATAATTTTGTTCTGTAATGTTAAATTCAGCAGTCTGGTGCACTTTGAGAGTTCAAAATTAAAAGCTCCAACCCATATTCAGGGTGCAAATTAAACAGAGAAAAATTTGAACCTCTTTTAGTTAGTGTCTGTCTTTGCATTTACAAAACTAGGTAGGATTAACGCATATTTGTCTTTGACATCTTTGTATGGCTATTTTCGCTGTCCTTTTAGACTCTTTGATAGTGCCATTTTCTCTCACCAGCTTAAATGTTAACATCACTCTACACACGACATAATAGCTTAGCCTACCTCCAGCAGGCAAACAATAAAAAAAAAAAAAATGTAGTTTAGTATGCAAGGATGCCAAGGAATAATTATATGTTTAAAAGTAGTCTAAGTCAAATAATTATTACAATAAGTTGGACTCCATTGTGTAACAAGCAAATTAACCCTTTGATGCGCAAGCTATGGATACCCCTTCTAATGCGCAACATGGGTCTAAAAAAGACCCGTATTCATTTCCTATGTTATTTCAGTGATGGCTGAGTGTTTTCTTTGCTGAATCTTTAAAATATATGTATTTTATCATTTGTTATTCCAGGTAGGCTATTCATTAAATATCTTGTTTAATAATTTAATTTAATAATTTTAATAATTCAATAATTTTTTGATAGCCTACTGTCTGGCTATCATGAAAAAAATATGCATTATGAAGCAAAAAAATACACCAGAGACCACAGACTGAGTTCTTAAGGTCATTTATCAATAAAAAAAAAAACTTTCTTCAACAAATAGTGTCAGTTTCAAAACACATTCTATAAGAACGGACACTTCCAGTTATTGTCTATTAATGGCTGACGCTGTGTTCGTTGCCATTTAATGCTTTGTAACCACAGACAGTTGAAAGTCATAATAAAATGAGACGATGCGCAGCCAGCAAAGTTGCAGGGCTCGTCAGTCTGACACGTGTAAACACAACACTCACTAGCCGCGTTTCCACTGCCGGGCCAGGGCCGGGCCGTGCTAGTGCGTGCCAGGGCCAGTCGCGTTTCCACTGTCACTTCCGGGGCTTGATCGGGGCTTCCTCAGGGCCAACGGCCAGGATTTCTGGCCCGTCGAATACCTTGGGCCAGAGGGGGCCAGCTCGGGCTAGAGGCGTGCTCAAGGTAAAAGGCGGAGTTTATCGGTGTTATGGAACGTTATGATCTGAAGCAAGATGCACATAGGGGTGTCACTGATTAACCGTTTAAAATTGCAAAACATTTTAATTTGAACTGTAGGCCTATGCCAAATGCTGCGCAAAAATATATAGGCTACATATCGACGAATTTCAGATATTTGTTTGATTTTTTTGCCCCTTAAACATTTAAAATATTTGACAAATTAATATGAAAAAAAGATATATTTTACTGGTTTTCTGAGGCCAAATTAGAACCTGGAAATGATATTTTCCCTGCAGTGCTGAATGAGAAGAGCCGTTACCACAGCCTACAGAAAGGGGATTTATAGGTGATTTATAGGCTATAATAAATGTGTTTGATAATAAAATAATATAAAATAACGAGGCATTAATTGTTTATTAATAAACTATTGTTTTCTAAATGATTTTCGGCTAAAAACATATCTCCATCTCCGGATGCACATGTAGAGAGAAATTAATTAGCTATAAATACATAGTCAGAAGATATTGCTTTCGATTCGAATTTGTTCGTTTTAAATTGGACATTTAAAGCTTTAATCTACAAAGGATATAACCCCTGTAGACTAAAGCTTTAAATGTCCAATTTAAAACGAACAAATTCGAATGCGGCTGTTTCAGGTCTCACGCTTCAGTTCACGGAGTTAATGAAGCGCGCCTTGATTAATTGTTAAAGCACAACGTTTCTTGTTATTGTGAGTTTACGCAAATAAATGTATTTGCGAATAATGTATTATTATTTTCTGTATGACCAGAAATGAAAGAGTATTTTAAGTTGTTTCCACTGAAAGAAATGCAATGAAACTGCAAGTGTTCACATGGGCGTCTCGCAGCCATCAGTGCGCGTGCTCCACACACACTGGATATGCGCTGATACGCGTCAAAAATATTGTGTTTATTTGTGCTCTGTTCCTTTTTTGGATAAAGGCGTCTTCTACATATGCAGCCTAATAAAATGTTACAATAATGATGATGATGGTTATTATTATTATTATTATTATTTGCAGACACGGAGTTTTTGTGAAATGGACGTTTTGCTTATTTTCAATTGGCAATTTCAGTTTGAAGGGTGATGGAAATGCGGCTTTAACTGCTCCGTACTTGCTGCGTTTATTTCTATAAATTAATTTAGTTTCAAATGGGGTCCAATCAGTTATTAAAGGTGTTAAAAATTACCTCTGTATCTCGAGGTTGCGGCGCGCACACTATGCACCGAGTATTAACCGATGGGCCTCGGTTGAAGGTTCATGAATAACTTGAAAACGTGCCCGCAGCCCTACTTGTTATATCGCGCAAAAAATCGCTGCTTGAAATGGAGAATCGCCTGTACTGGTCTCGGGACACTATTGCAGCCACTACGGCAGGTGAGTTAATATACATGCTATCTTTCTAATTTACAAAATAAATTAATTCATAATACCCGCTGAAATGGGTTGGGTTTTATGACGTTTGATCCAGAAAGGCGTGTTAGGGGTGGGGTCTGGTGCAGCGCTGTGGGGCTACTGGCCCGGCAGTGGAAACGCAAGCCCGGTGCTTGAGGCCCGAGGCCACTAGCTCGGCTCGGCTCGCTGTTAGCTCTGGCCCAGCCCTAGCCCGGCAGTGGAAACGCGGCTACTGACGTCTTCACTTCCAGGTCAAGAAGCTGTCAATCAAAAACTCAGTAGCCAATGAGAATACACTGCTACTATCCCGCCCCCACGAGAGATTTGTGTCAGAACAGCGAACGCAAACTCAGGGAGTGTTTACGAAAACACCAGAAGCGTAAACGAAAACTTCAGAAGCGTAAATGAAAACTCTGGAAGCGCATTTGTAAGTGTAGATCAGTAAAAGAAATATAAGGAATAGTTAGCAAAACATGTAGTGTATTAAAAACAAAGTCAAAAAAATTGCTTGCGGTTCATTCTTTTTCAGTTTCAAAGATATTTTATTCAGTTTCAATTTATATTTTCATTAGTTTCTTGAAACGTTACGTTCATTTTTATTGGCTCAAAATTAATTCCATAATTGCTCAAGTGGAATGGATTTGACTGACGGCGCTCTGAAAAGTGAACAGACAAATGCGCTGAATTAGAGACGGTAGAAGTGAGTGGGCCCAATATCATTGGTCTTAAAAAGTGGGTGGGTCTTGTCCCACCCATATACAATGGTTCCGACGCCCATGCCACTATATGAAACTTGTTTACACCACGGAATAAAACAATTTAAAGGTGATAAAATCCTTTTATCTCAAAATTCTGACTTTTTTTCTCACAAATTGCGAGTTTACATCTCGAAATTCTGACTTTTCTCAGAATTACAAAGTTTGTAACTATGAGTTTATATCACAATTCTGACTTGTTTTCTCACAAATTCTGAGTTTACATCTCGAAATTCTGACTTTTTTCTCTGAATTGTGTGATATAAACTCACAATTGTGAGTTATAAAGGCAGAATTGAAAGATATAAATACACAATTGCTTGTTATAAAGGCAGAATAGTGTGATATAAAGTCACAATTGTGTTATAAAGTCAGAATTGAAATATATAAACTCTACAATTCTGACTACTACACAAAGACTACTTTTCTCAGAATTACAACTATGTTTATAACTATGAGTTTATATCACAATTCTGACTTGTTTTCTCACAAATTGCGAGTTTACATCTCGAAATTCTGACTTTTTTCTCTGAATTGTGCGATATAAACTCACAATTGTGAGTTATAAAGGCAGAATTGCAAGATATAAATACACAATTGCTTGTTATAAAGGCAGAATAGTGTGATATAAAGTCACAATTGTGTTATAAAGTCAGAATTGAAAAATATAAACTCGCAATTCTGACTTTTTTTACTCAGAATTACAAAGTTTATAACTATGAGTTTATATCTCACAATTCTAACTTTTATCCCTGAATTGTTTGATATAAACTCACAATTGTGAATTATAAAGGCAGAATTGCAAGATATAAATACACAATTGCTTGTTATAAAGGCAGAATAGTGTGATATAAAGTCACAATTGTGTTATAAAGTCAGAATTGCAATATATAAACTCACAATTCAGACTACTTTTCTCAGAATTACAAAGTTTATAACTATGAGTTTATATCACAATTCGGACTTGTTTTCTCACAAATTCTGAGTTTACATCTCGAAATTCTGACTTTTTTCTCTGAATTGTGTGATATACATTCACAATTGTGATTTTAAAGGCAGAATTGCAAGATATAAAGTCACAATTGTGTTATAAAGTCAGAATTGAAATATATAAACTCGCAATTCTGACTTTTTTTTTTCAGAACTACAAGTTTATAACTATGCGTTTATATCTCACAATTCAGACTTTTTCTCCCGAGTTACAAAGTCAGAATTGCGAGGTATAATTCTGAGAAAAAAATTATTATTTTGAGAATTGTGAGACTTATTCTTATCATTGTGAGAACTCTGCGAGTTATATCACGCAATTGTCAACTGCTGGAGGTGGTGGTGCTAGAAACAAGCTTCCATAGACCTCAGGCTATCGGTTACTTTTTTCTCTTTTTTCATTTCTATTGGTGTATTATATGTGACTGGCAACTATTTAATACAGGTTATTCCCATTAATATTTTCCTCTTTGCTCTCTCTTTACAACAACCTTTGCCCAAACTAACTCTAATTAAAATCACTGTTTTGGATCAGTTCTGGCTACAACATCAGCAAACTCTAATCAGAGGTGTATTTCTATTTGGGTCAGATCTGTGCCGAAGGAAATCTGCTGACTGGGGAACATCTTGAGATACCTCAACTTTGTCTCCTGAGCCATGATCCTTTGCAGGGAAGTAGACGACCTCTTGAACTTCATCGCAGGGCCTGTCCGAGTTCTTCCCGAAGATGATCCGCTGCTGACCCTCTGTGGACGGAGGCAAAGCCACAAATGTGTCGCAGGAGGTTGGGTACATCCTGAAAGAAACAAAATGTAACATTCCATGTAAATGTATGTATCCAGTGTTCACTGCTGGAGTTTCAATCTCTCAATATTATTAATAGATGGCAATCATGAATTCATTCAAAACAAACACTGACCTTGAAGTAATACAGAATGTTTTTCTACTCAAAATATACCAGCATGAATGAACTCGTAAGATACAGATACAGGCCTTTACATGAAACATTATTTACCATTACCACTAATACGTAGATATTCATTAAGATTATCCAAATATTTGCAATAACGCTGGCATTCAGTATGCTTTAAATAGTATGTTTACCTTGTCCAACTCAGCGTATGTGTCAGTCAGGCACGAAGAAAATCACTATTCTGTTCAAAGAGATTAAACATCTGTTTACTTTCCTTTCTCCATAAACAAAACTGCCAGCAGACTTTGACACAAATCCGCATGCACGGTCATCTGATTTATAATCAACCAAAACAATCCGCTCAAGCGCTGTGACAATGAGTCTGCTCGATCCGCATTAGTGTTCAGTCAGCGGAAAAGTGGGCGTGGCGGTGGCGCATTCAGGACGCATCGAGTCACGTGGGCGTGCAGTGGCATTTTCGATTGGCTATTGTCTTTTATGATTTAAACTAAAATAAAACCATTAGAATAAAACTGTATTTTTTTTATACATTTTGAAACCGGGGGATCCGTTAGAATAAACAATACATAAAATAAAAAAGTAAATAAAAATATTAAAACCTTCACACATTTTTACAGCTTTATTTTGTCAAACTATATATTGTGTAATGTATCGTTGAACATGTAGGCTTCTTCAATTTATGTTTACAAAATGTAGCTAATAAAAGTAGCAGCTTATATTATGGAAAATCCCGGATGTTTGTTGTTTTGATGGCGTCATAAAAAAGCGACGCTACTGATGTTTTGATGCTAGGCGGAAAACGCTAGCTTCAGTTTTTAATAACATTTTGGTCGTTACGCTGGTGTTCAAACATGGGGAAATCTTTTGCTAATTTCATGTGCAAGAAGGATTTTCATCCTGCGTCAAAATCCAACATAAAGAAGGTAACGTTAAGCGGGAGGTTTTCGCTAGCATTGCACTGGAGTCTTCTGTATATATTTACAGTAGTCAACTTTTAAAGTGAATCAACAAAGTTCATCAAAGTTTTACTAAGACAAGAACGGGAATTGTTCAAAATTCATGTATAGACCATTTCACAAGATGTAAACAACACTGGTCCAGAAGCACTTCCTGTTTCAGTTTTTTAACACTACATAAAAGCTGGGATAAAATACAACCAACAGAACATTTAAAACTGAATCAAAAAGTTAAACAAACATCTTTATGATGTTTTCTTTACACGTGAAATAAAGAAAACAGTTACAAACTGAAACAGGAAGTGCTTCTGGACCAGTGTTGTTTACATCTTGTGAAATGGTCTATAACTTTGAAGAAAGGTTTTGATCCACTTCAAATGTTGATCCACTCACGGCATATTTGGTTGTTGCACATGTATTTATTCACAAACATATGATATGTGTGTTAATTTGCTTTGGGTAATAATCATATAGAAAACAGAGTCTAGTGTCAGATGTTTCCAGAGGAACACAGGCTCCTTTATTTGAATGTTGAGAGACAAACTGGTGTATCTGAGGTGCTAAACTCTTCATATATCTTTGATTCTTCATCAGGTATGGATCGCAGAGCAAAAGTTAACCTTCGAGAAGAAGCAGCAGGAGGATCTGATGCAGGCTTACCTGAAGGAGCAGGACACGTACAACAACAGGTCAGAGAAGTCCAGTCCAAACCAGCAGACAGGACTGGGTCTCAGCCTCTCTCTCTCTCTCTCTCTCTCTCTCTCTCTCTCTCTCACACACACACACACACACACACACACACAGTCACAAGGGCATTTACCTGGAAACTGAAATGGTCCCGTTGAATGTTTTGTGTTCCAGACTGCTGATGGGAGACGATCGTGTGAAAAATGGCCTTAACTTCATGTATGAAGCGCCTCCTGGAGCATCTAAAGGTCAGAAACGTTTCCACCAGTTGTTGTGGAGTTATTCAAATAATGTAATCCATAACTGATCATTCGCTTGCAAGTCATGATGATCAAACCTAAAGACATACAAGATTTCAATCAATCCAAATTGTTAGAAAATCAAGAAACTGAGTATAAATAATCATGTTTTTTTTCTTTCATTCACCACCGACTTCCTGCAGAGGAGGAAAAAGAGGTACGTTCACTTCCATGATAAAGTTTGCTGTTTGTGATTTTGTCCTGTCAACCTTTTAAATAAAAATATTAAACTTGTGTTTTTAACCCTTTAAAGCATATCTTAATATCACATCATATTTAACGGTTCACATTTCTAAGGCGTCTGAATTATTAACATGATACACTTTGCTGTAAAGCCTGCTGCGCTCAATCCACTACAAGCCTTCTGTCGTCTAATTGACAGTTCATACTTTGTAAAAGGCCTTTATAATTGTATAAACTTCCAACTTCAACTTGTCTTTTTGCTGTGAAATCGTTACTGATTTTATATAAAGTAAACGTAACAATAACTTTGATATTGTTAGGAATATTTATCCTACTTACAAGATCTAACATTTTCTGGACTGAAGCGACTTTTCTTTTAGAAAAATTATGTTAAAATCATGAAATGTATGAATCAAATATGATCATCAGGCTTTTGAGGAAGGTTTATTTGTTCATCTCTCAATCATCATTGTTTTACATTGCATTATGTTTTAAAACCACAGAGCTTTGATCATAAAACGAATCATTTAAATATCATCTTTCCAAAACTTATTATTGGCAGATATTGAGTGACAACTGATATTTATTTACTTATTTATTTACACACACTGATGTCTACGGTAGTAAATGACCTATTGGAAGTAACTTCAAATAAATATTGTACACTTACACCATTACTCCAGTAGGTGGCGACAAGCGACTGTTACACATGTATTTGTCATTGAATCATTCGTTTGTTCAAAAACATTGATTCATCCAGTAATTAAACAAGTGAAATCTTTATGAGTGAGTCATTGAATATATTAAAAAAATATTTAATCAATTAGAACTATTTTTTTTTTGAGTGATTAATTTTTTTTTTAATTCTAATATTTCTAATAATATCAATTAATTCTAGGAAATTAAGTATTTTTTTAAACAGCATTTAACATGATGTCAGAACCTCTAGTAAATTACATGCTATTTTTTTAATTGTTAAGTGAGAACCGTGATCTCTATTTTAAACAATAAATCATGATTTTCAGTTTATCCAGAATCGTGCAGCTCTATCCTGATGTATCAAATATGACACTCAACAACAAAGAGAAAGATTTTTGGGGTTATTCTATTCATGTCCCAGTTTCAGCTCACGTCACTAAAGTCAACCTCACGTTTTTCATCTTTAGGGAGGAGAGTCCGAGTACAAGTTTGAGTGGCAGAAAGTAGCTCCTCGTGAAAAGTAAGTTCACTCGCTGATAAGTGATGCTTGATCTCAAATTTGCCCTTAAAAGTATTTCCTACTCATATTTTTCTCATCAGGTATGCAAAGGATGACATGAATATTCGAGATCAGCCCTTTGGCATTCAGGTGATGCTTCATCTTGTGTTATACACCTTCATAAATGTATTGCTGACCCACTAATGTCTGAATGCCGTGAACATGTGGGCACTTTGCTTGTTTTCTTGTTCTTGAATGCTGTAGGTGCGTAATGTGCGCTGCATTAAGTGTCATAAATGGGGTCATGTGAACACGGATCGCGAGTGTCCCCTCTTCGGTCTGTCGGGGATCAATGCCAGCTCTATGCCCAGTGAAGAAGCAGCAGGTATACTGATCTTTCCTTATTTTCCGTATGATCAGGGCAGGAAAGGTGCTAAAAAATCTCAGGGAACCTGCAATTTCAACTGAGGCGATAGTCTCTCCATGCCCTGTGCGGAAAATCCAGCTTTTACTGTTATTTATATGTCTATGTGGTGTTTTTAAAGGAGAAGTTCAGTTTAAAAAAAACTTTTGCTGATAATGTACTCACCCCCCATGTCATCCAAGATGTCCATGTCTCAGGGATGTGATTTTTCCGGATTAATCCGGAATTCCGGATTTTCCGACCTGAAAATGTGACCTACGTGAATCATGCAGATCTGTAAAAAAAAAAAAAAAAAAAAAAAAAAAAAAAACGGGTGTCGGCAGCCGGAATGAAAAGGAGAGAATATGAGGACATAACCCATAACTGGCTGACGTGCGTACAGAAAGTTCCTTCCAAAGTATCAACAAGGACGTATTTGCGTTCAGCCAGAGAATGTCTAATTGGTTCAGCTTGTTCACCTGCTCAATTTCGTATCTCTAGTCGCTCTCGCGCTGGTATCGTTGTCAGTTGACAACATCACAGTTAGGTCACCAGGGCTAGGCGATATATCGATATATTTCAAATTTGCGCTATGATCCATTGCTCCAAGCAAGCTGCTGACTGCTTTTGTAGAAATATGTAGCAGCTATATCGTGCATTCTGTCAGTTGCAGTCCTGACACCTCCGTCTCAACAGCATTAGTGTACAACGCGACAAATACTCGCAATATTAACGTAGAGGAACGGCTACATCAGTTCAGCGAGTTCACAAAAGTTAATTTGCATGTGATTTAATTAAAGCCTTGCCGGTTAAACATGTCTTCACTGCTGATGCGCTGTTCTGAGCGCGAACACCCGACGTGGACATGCACTAAAAGCTTGTCTAACAGCGCCTGGTTGCTGGACTAAGTTATCTTTCGAGTATTATTTCGCTAATACTCTCAAATACACACAAGGTTTACATAAGAACATTTGGTTATGTCTAAACTCAAAGCAAACCGAGAAAATTGAGAGAAATCTGCTTGTCAAATGCTCCGTGTATATTAGACGTGTCGCGTACAGGTCTTAAAGTGACAGTAGCCCTAATAATAAAAATGCAGCTGCTTGTTCTTAAATGGATAGTTGACCCCAAAATAAAAATTCTGTCATTATTTATTCACTGTAAATGTTGTTCCAAACCTGTATTCATTTATTTCTTGTGCTGAACAAAAAAGAAGATATTTTGAAGAATGTGGGTGACCAGACAGTTTTTACTATGGGAATCACTGGGGTACATCAACTGTTTGGTTATCCACATTCTTCCAAATAATTTAAACAGAAGAAAGAAACTTATTCAGGTTTAAAACAACTTGAGAGAGTAAATTATGACAATTACAATTTTTGGGAGAGCTATCTATTTAATGTTAATTAAACAACAAAACACAGAGGAAATCACTCGCTGCTCTTGACTGAGAACTTTAATAGTAGCCTTAATAATAATCAGTGTATAATTTATATAGTGAAGACTATATTTGACTTTGATTGAACATTTACTCTCGCTTTGCGGAAAAGATATTGGGATATATATCGATCGGTGGGGTGGGTGGTCGGGCTTCGTATATTTTCCTGCTTTTTTGTCCTTAGCCAATCACATGCCTGATGTCTTTCTTTCTTCAGACGAAAAGAAATTAAAGGTTTTTGATGAAAACATTCCAGCATTTTCTCCATATAATGGACTTCAATGGGGTCCAAACGGTTCAAGGTCCAAAAGACAGTTTCAGTGCAGCTTAAAGGTGCTTTAAATGATTCCAGACGGTGAATAAGGGTCTTATCAAGCGAAACTATCGGCCATTTCAAAAATAAATAACAAAGTTTACGTTTTATAAGCTCAAATGCTCGCCTTGCTCTGTTCTGTGATGCGCGTTCGTGACTCTCCTGTTCGAACTCGTTCATCAAAATGAACGAATCTTTTTTCCCGAGTCATTTAGTTGATTCAACGAATGAAATGAACGGAATGGCTCAAAAAATGATTTGATCCTTTTGTTCCTTTAGACAAACCATGTGAGAACTTGCAGGGGAGTCTCTAGAGAAGCCAGGTTTTCCTGGTTATTATATTATATTATTTAATTTTTTTTTTTTGCATATTAACAAAACAGTAATTCATACAAGGTAAGTAATCAGTGACACATATACAAGAAGAGAAAAAAAACACAAAAACAACAAAATACAAAACAGCACAACAAGGTCATCGACAAAGTGGTGCGTGTAGGGACACGAGATCCTTCCTGTGAGGCAACTATAGATGGGGCAATCCGGTAGTATCAGTATAATTCTAGTGAAGGTAATAATCACAAAAACAACAATGATATATTCATATTAATATTAGTGGTGGTAGTATCAATGATAATATTCATGACAACAATAGTAGCATTAGCTCTAGCAATCTACAACAGTAGTACTAATAATTACAATACATTTAGCTCAGTCAATATCACTTTCAGACCTGTAGGTGGCGACAATGTCCAATAATACACAGAGAGTGTCTGTCATACCTGGACAAAGCTCCTATGGCTTCCCATTCAGCTTCACTTCTGAATACAGGTGTCTGAATTATAAATGCCATGTGACCAATCCTGTCGGCATCACATGCTAATGATGTCAGAACATACATCACCCCAACCCCAGTTACTAGGAGACAAACACTTCAAGATTTCAGACTATCTTCTATAATCTGATAAAATATTTGTGATTATATGATATTAGTAGAGAATTTGTGTACTAACCTGCCAAACTTTGAATCCTTGTAATACTTGAAGAATGTGGCGTTTGGTCCTGAAATCTATAAAGTGTAATCTATATATCAATAAAGTGAGAGCTTGTCTCCGCCCTAGAATAAAATAAAGAGGTAATTTTGACATTTTCTCTCACAATTCTGGCTTTATTTCTCACAATTGTGAGTTAAAAATTTTAAGAAATGTATTTTTCTCAGCATTGTGACTTTGTATGTCAGAATACAGAGTGACCTTTTAAACTCGTATTTCTGGAGTATTTCTCGCAATTGTGAGATCAAAATCAAGTACCTTATTTTTTATTCAGTGGGAGAAACATTCTTACACAGATCGCAAATTAATTTATTTTAAAGGATAACAAATATGATGGAGTATTTCATACACAAATTACTTATATTGTGCTAATATTGTACCCAGTTTTAGAATAAAATCACCATTAAAGGGACCCAAAAGACCTGTATGACTTTTTGGGTCCAATTCTTTTTTATTTATTTATTTTTTTTTTTTATTTCAGGCAATGGCACAAAAGTACAAGGCAGACAAAATGGTTGTTAAGTCATACAGTGCAAAAGGAAACAAGAAACAAAAAAACAACAACAAAAATTACTATTAACTATGCTTTTGCCTCAATAAACTCGTACTTACTGCTTAGTAACCGTTAGTAAGGTAGTTAAGTTTAATAAGCATCTAGTTAAGAGCGAGAATTGGACCTTAAACTAAAGTCTTACTGACTTTTTTCCTCTGTGGATCACAAAAGAAGATATTCAGAAGAACACTGGGAACAATACAACATTGGAGCCCGTAGTATGAACTATGAACTAAATATGCAAGTTTTGGAACAAGATTAAAGGAGTAGTTCACTTTAAAATTTTCTTCAGTTGAAAAGAAATTAAGGAATCAAAATGAACAAATCTTTTTCCGAGTCATTTGGTTCATTCAACGAACGAAATGAAGGAATTGACTCTGAAAAAAGAGAGTCATTTTGATGAAAGAGAACACAGAATCACAGCAAGGCGACCATTTGAGCTTAAACTTAAACTTTGTTATTTATTTATTAAATGAGTGCTCGTTTCGCTTGATAAGACCCTTATTCATCGTCTGATGTCATTTAAAGTACTTTGAACAGTTTGTAGTTTGCACTGAAACTCTCTTTTGGACCTTGAACCGTTTGGTTCCCATTGAACTCCATCATATGGAGAAAATCCTGAAATGTTTTCATCAAAAACCTTAATTTCTTTTCGACTGAAGAAAGAAAGACATGGACATCTTGGATGACATGCATGCAGCAAAAGTTTTTTCAAAAGTGAACCACTTTAAGAGAATGAAAAATCACAGAATGGTTCAGTTTTGTGTCTGAGTAACTTTGAGGTGGTAAAGGTGTGTGTGTGTCTCCGCATGTTTCTTCGGAGAGGAGATAGATCCTACTCTCGTGTTGGTGGGAAATGTTATTATTAGTTGTTTTGATTGGATGACACCTCTGCTTCTGCAGGATAATACTGTACGCCTTACCCAGCTGAGAGTTGATTTGGTGCGTCTTTGTGTGTTAACAAAGCCTGTAGTGTGCATCTCTCCGAGGGGGGGGAGTGATCACACATTATTTGTTCTGAAAGAGTGATTTGTCCTAACAGGTCCGTCGATGCACCCCTCCGAGTTAATGGCAGAGATGCGAAACAGTGGGTTTGCGCTGAAGAAATGTGTCCTTGGGAGGGACGCCACCATGACTGATCCAGCACAGGTAATCTCCTGGACCCTGCCCAAATATGACCCATGATATCCATGTCTGGAGCTCAGCGTGTGATTGCAGAAAAACGTCCAATTATTGAACAGGCCGTTCCCGTCGGTTGAAGGGTTAGACTAGAACTGATGAGCCCAACAACTACAATTACAAGAGTAGAGACGTGCTGGATTTCACACGGTGGTTCTGCACAAAGTACCTTTCTGATTGACCCATTGTGAACGTGTGTGTGTGTGTGTTGTTGTGCTTCAGGATTTTGTGGCCAGCGAGGAAGAAGACGACCCTGAGGTGGAGTTCCTGAAATCTCTGTCCACCAAACAGAAACAGAAACTACTCAGGTGTGTGAAATTACACATACACTACCGCCTATATTCATAGTAATCCAATTGATCATAATTACTAGTAATATAAATTCTTAGAAATAGCGATTAATATTAATTTTAGTAATATTATCAATTTTTACATTTTTGTGCATCTAAGACATTAAGGGGAAAATCTGTCATTTAACTCTTTATAAACTAGTTTAATTTCAGTTTAATTTTAATTTAGTAGTGCGAAGTAGTAATTTAATTATTAATTTATTTTTTAATTTAGTAGTAATTGCGAGTAGTGTTATCATAAGCCTTTGCCATTTCCAAAGTATATGTATGTATGTATGTATATGTGTGTGTATGTGTATATATATATATATATGTGTATATATATGTATATATATATATATATAGTGTATGTATGTATGTATGTATATATATATGTATATGTATGTATATAATTACACACACTACAGGTGTGTGTATATATATATATATATATATATATATTTATATATGTATAACTACACACTACAGGTATATATATATATATATATATATATATAATTTGTGTTTGTATTTATATATAAATAAATAAATAAATAAATATATATAGAAATACACACACAAATTATATATATATATATATATATATATATATATATATATATAATTAAACTGAAATGTATAGGGAAAAAAAGTATAATTTTGCAATTTAAAATATACTCTTTTCTATATGAATATGGTGAAGTGTAATATAAATGTCTTTTCTGCCACTTTTACTTTGCTTAATAAAAGCATTAATTTCTTAAAAAAAAGAAAAGAAAGATAAACCTACCAACCCCAAACTTTTGAATTATAATTATAACTCTCATCCCCTTCTTCCTTTTAGAAAACTTGACCGTCTTGAAAAGAAGAAAGAGAAGAAGAAGAAGAGTAAAAAGGAGAAAAAGAAGAGCAAAAAGAAGCAGAAAAAGAAGCCAGCCGAGAGTGAGAGTTCATCCAGCAGCTCCTCAGACAGCAGCGACAGCGACTCTGAGGACAAGAAGAAGAAGAGGAAGAAGAGGAGGGACTCGTCCAGTGAGAGAGGGAGGGAGGACAAAGAGAGAGGACAAGATAGACACAGGAGCAGGAGTAGAGAGAGGAGGAGAGAGAAAAGCAGGAGCCCTCAGCGATGGAGAGATGGTAAGGAGAGGGACAGGAGCGCGAGCAGGGAGAAAAGAGACCAGGAGAAGGGCAAGAGGGAACGAGAGAGAAACTGGGATAGAAATGTCAAAAGGAGGAGTGTCAGTCGGGAACGAGGGAGGGGCTCGGACAAACACGGCAGGAGTGATAGCAGGGATGCAGAGAGGAAGAAATGAGTCTCAAAGGACATGATTGACTCGCCCTTGTGTCATTCCAAACTCTGACCACTTTTTAAACACTTTAAAGCTTGATCGCTCCGATGACAATACAATATAATGTTATACACACATCTGCTTAAAGGTGTGCGATACCTTTTGTGTGAAATTCAAGGCATTGGTCTTGTAATTCTTCCCCTTTCCTTGAAGTTCTGTTGGTCTGCTGAGAACCAATGACACTTGAGGATATTAGGAGCTTTAGACGTCACTCGTACCGAAATGAGACGTTTAAATATAAATATATTTTTAATTTCCTTTTCTGTTTGAGTCATGAGAGTTTGGACTGACGTGAGGGTTACTAAATGAGGACCGAATCTGAAATGTTTTGGGTAAATAGTTTCTCTGGGTGGCTTTCCCAATGTTTTTTTTTTCTCTGGGAATTTCTCCAGAAGAGGGCGCCATGAGAATGTAGAAACTCAACCTGTTATACACCAGGAATTAAAGTGTTTTCAATACATTTGCTGTACTCCTAGTTCATGTTCTCTTTTCTTTAAGCATTTAGCCCTCCTCAAATGTAATGTTTGTTTGACTCGTTGACAGGTTATATATTCCACACATAATATTCTGTTCATTAAACTATTATTTATGGTTTTTGTGGCTCGCTCCTTACCTCAAGTCAGTTTGTAAGGATGTCTGAAATACAGGTTGTGGTATAAAACTTGATGCCAGTTACAACTCTACAACATCACCCGTCCGTTAAATGGGATTAGTGGTTTTCCGCTCATTTTAAATTCAGGGTGACTAATTTATTATTATAAGTATTGTGTATAGCTACTAAAAGAATGTTCAACAACTCTCAAATTTGCGAAATCGAGCTGATGTATAAATATAACTGAACTATTCCTCGTGTTCGAAGTGGCGGTGTTTAAAATTGAAAATATATTGGCAATATATGTTCAAAACTGAAAATATATTGGTAATATATGTTAAAAACTGAAAATATATTGGTAATATGACAATACTGGCAACAAAAATGTCAGAGCGCATGGTTTATACACGTAAGACCAACATGATTTTTAAATGCCAGAAATATGAGTGTTTCTCTCAACATCACATTAATCGAGCAGATAAAATAACAAACCCTAACTTCATCAAGGCTGGCCATGAGGTAACAAAAAGTCGATTCAATTGCAATTCAATTATTTTGGGTTAGACTAAAGGAATTTAAACACTGACTACTTTAGTTGCGTTTTACTGGTTCAATAATAAGAACGTGACAGTAAAACATTAGCATTGTTAGTGCCTATATAATTATTTCTAACGATAATCATTTAATGTGTAAACATGGTTGTGCTCGATGGACATTGTCTGACCAAAAGGGAGATGAAAGAGTTGCACCGCTCCGGCAGCGCGGGAAAATCACATCGTCACGGCTGAGTTTCCCGCGCTGCGGCCGGAGCGGCGCTTCGCTTTGATCACTCTTTTATTACCGCGCGCAAACAAAGCTGACTTTTGCCTCGCGCTCAGTCAGAGGGCATTCCAGAAAAACGCGAACAAAAGGCCGTGATTGACAGCGCTACTGTCCGCAGCCCCAGGCGCATCATTCGCCTCCAAAAGACTGAAAAGCACTTGTCCATGTATAAGCTCCCGTTTGTAGACCTTAATAGAACCATATAATTGTAAAGCGTGCTGGTGAATGCCTTCACGCCCAAATAGCGCTCATTTCCGTAACACAAATTTTGAATTGTGTGCAATAAAATCGTTGCATCCTACATTAACTTTTAAAAGACAGAGAATTGTGTTCGGCACACACCTGCAAGAAACATTGCCTATACGGAAATTGCGTTTGGGTGTTTTAGTCTATTTTTAAACCCTGGATTGACCACTACATGTCAGTTTAATGATTTACAAACTATGCATATTTTTTTTATTCCTTATTTCCAAAATGGTATCCGGTTTTCACGAGGTCGTTAAATGATAATGGACCATTTTCTATTTGTGTTTTTTTTTTTTTTTTCCTGAAAAGGCTGCGGCCACCAGCACACAAAAGGAAATGAAAATAATTTTAGTCTATTGCCTTCTGGTCAATTTACCTTGTAGCACAGAAAGCTAACGAGTTCCCAGGCAGGGCTCGAGCTGTAATTATTCCGCCGGGTTTTGTGGGATCGGACGCTGCACTGGATAAACACAAAGAAGTCAGAGAGCATCCTTGAACCTTTTCAGTACAGGGCCACTGATATTCAAATAACAGCCAGGGACCATTTGACTGCGAGAGCATTTTAAATTCAGCATTTGCATAAGGCCTCTCCCAATTTCCCCCTTTCAAAAGTGGCAAGAAAAAAGAAAGGAAGAAAAAAAAACTGTTCCCATAACACCAAATCAAGAGTAGCGTTTTATAAACGCTAAACGATGCTTTATGCCTTCAGCCCTCTCTTCGATGGACATTTTCCGTTTGACATGCAAATTTAAGCAGTTAATTTGAGCAATTCAAATAAATATTCAGAGGCCCTTTGTCACTGAATCCCCTCGGAAAATGTGCGATAAAGAGCTGCTGAACAAATGATGTCTCGGAGAGTAATTAGATATTTGATAAGACACGAATCCCTAATCGCCAATACAAGACACATGGGGCTGCGATGTGCTCCAAGTCATAATTAATACTATTTAACAAGATATTCATTTGGACAAAAATTCCCCTTTCTGGGGAATTAACTATTGATTTTTTTTTTCCCAATGGGGAAAAAAACGAGTCTACATTAGCCTACCGATATTTATTTCCTCTCCCCAAAAAATGTAAATATATATTCGTAATAATTATGCGCAGTCTGCACGATTTTACATTTTTGGATTAAAATAATTTCGATGAAAACATTTGCATCAGACAACCCAAGCTTTAGATTTTAAATCCCTTTAATTACAAAATGAAAGCCTTATAAGCGTGACTTTATACAATTAAACATTTATATATTTTGAGCAAGGTAAAGGAAAGGTTAAATGAATTTTAAATAGCTGTATAACATACATACTTGACATCCACAAAGTGCGTCGAAAGGAAAGAAAAAAATCCCTGAATTTCAGGATCCACCACAAAACAATCATAACATTTACAGGAAAAAAAATAACATGTTATTTTTTGTGGATATATGTACACATTTAGCTCAACCGGCAGCCGTGGTTATTTAGTTCCCTCTTTTTGCCCAACACTGATTCCACAACAAATGTCCACCGTTAAAACACCGAGCCTTGAAGACTTCAAGCGTTCGTCTGTGCGCGTGTTCATTTGCTCTTTCCAATGCAAGCCATTTCGACGAAATGGAGAGTTTGTCGCATACTACTCCAGTCCAGACCCGTTTCCTTTTCTCTAGGAAAATGCGTTCAGTATATAAGTCGCGCTCAGGACTCGTGGTGCGGAGATTGGTCTTTGACCGTGACCCGCGGGTTTACCCCGTCTAAAATCAGTTCTGGAGACTCAGACCTGGGGGTCTCCAGGTTGCTGGTGTCGGTGTCGCTGTCGCTGCCCTTTTTTCCTCCGCCTCCAGCGGTGTGTGTTTTGATGTGTTTGCTCAAGTGGTCGCTCCTCATGAAGCGCTTGTTGCACACCGGGCACGCAAACCGCTTCTCCCCCGTGTGAGTGCGCAGGTGCCTCTGGAGCTCGTCGGACCTGGTGAACCGTTTCCCGCAAAAGAGCCAGTTGCACACAAACGGCCTCTCGCCGGTGTGCCACCTCAGGTGCGCTTTGAGGTGAGATGTTTTCCCGTAGACTTTCCCGCAGCCCGGGATGTGACAGCTATGAAGTCCTTTCCTCCGTAGGCTGGCGCCCGCAGGCCCGAGCCGCTCCGCCTCCTGGCAGTTCGGGCAGTCGCATGTGGCCCGTCCGGAGTATCTCCGCGAGGACCGGGACGAGGTCCCTATCCCCGAGCTGGCGCCCGAGATCATAGCGTTTGTGGCCGACGCGTCCGTGTACGTGGGTATCACAGTTTTGAACCCTTCCTGGGTCAACAGGTGCTGGCTGGTCGACAGGAGGTGGGACGCGGTGGGGCTGATGCCGGTGGAGCTGAACGCGGAGTGCGTGAGGCTCGAGAAGTCCGGATTGTAGCCGCTCAGTTGGGAGTGGATAGCTTGTGGGGTTCCGGAGTGAAGCGAACTTTGCAAAGTGCCGGCCGGGTTTTGAACCTCGAGCCACGAGCCCGGGTTCGTGTGCACGTCCCACCACGTGGACGCGCCGTTGGCCACCTCGCCCGAGATGGTGGAGTGAAACCCGGACTTGTACCACGATTCATAAGGGTGCGCCATGCCGACCCGCGGATAAAGAGTCTCTGCTGAGGAGTGAACTTTGGAAATGAAGGCGGACTGTCCCGAGTCCTGCGAGGAAACGCTCGCCGTGTTGGAGAACAAGCTGCTGTATTCTGCGGAGAAGGCGGAGGAGGTCGGCGAGGTCGAGGCCAGGCAGAAAGCGCTGTTGCCCGTGCCGGTGCTGCTCGTTAGTCCGGAGCTGCTTCGGCTCGTGGCGACGGTGAACCCGGGCAGGCTGGAGCCCAAGTTGCAGCTCGACGAGGATCTTTTCCAGGGATGAAATCCGCCTTTGGAAAACGCGCTGGAGTCGGGGAGAGTCGTGAGGGGACTGGTGTTGCCAATTTTGTTGCAGGTTGCAGCCAGCATCGCTAAAGGGGTAGTTCCAAACCTCGGCTCTTCCTGTTTGGATGAAAAGTTGATGTTCTTTACTAGACTATAAAACATAGTTGGGGTGTTTTGAAAAGCAAACAAGTCTAAGCCATTTGCCAGGTAGCCTACAACCAAAATACACGAAAAAATGAGCTGATGCACTTGTAAATATTTCCTACAAGTTTTCAAATAAGTTGACATGTTTTAATAAAAGGGCATTAACAAAAAATCTCACGTTTAAATTATTGCAGTATTGCTATTTTTATTTAAAAAATAAGCACTGTTACAAATGTCACTGTTATTATACCTCTTTCGCTGAACAGGGTTTTCGAGTTTACAACTGTTTCATTTTCGCCTTCGCTGGTTTTTAAGATTTCTTTAAAGCACTAGTAGCCAACTAGTAAATCTAGACAATTAAAAAAAAATGTTATCTTTAGGCATCATTGTTTTTTTTAGAATGTAAATAAAAGTCATTAAAAAGTTTAAAGGCAAGCAAGCAATGAAATGTCAATACCAATGGTGACACTATAACAACAAAAATGCGTCGAATTAAAATACATGTCAATGTTTACTTACCCCAAGTATAGACGTAGCCATATCCAGGGCCTTTCCTAGACAGCTAGTTGAAGAGAACAATGAGTGAGTGTTCCAGTGTGACTGAGGGACAGCGCGCTGAAGCTTTACTCTCTCTACTCGAGTTGTATAGTGAGCGCGTGCTTTGAAGTACAGCTGGCTGCGATACTCAGCCAATCTTAGCGCGCGACGACTCCCGTCCGACCAATGAGCGACGCCACCATGACAGAAATACTAAAGCTGCACGTCAATCAATGACTGGGGTACTGGTCCCACTGTCAAGCAATAAGCCATCAGCTATTTTTCATCATTTTATATATATATATAACTATGGCTATCAAGGCGTATATCTGCACAGACTTCAGCGCTCAGCTCATATTGCTATTTAATAGGCATCGTCCGATGGTAAGCGTCTCATCTTGATTTTATGCATGATATCTGTTTCGTCTGTTGATGTGCAAACGGATGTCCTTAAAATTCACACGCGTAACCGTTCGGAGCTTCCATGTGTGATTTAGTGATGTGTTTATTTTGTTGGTCGTTTTATTGTGATTAAAGGCATGACGATATTTCCGATTAGCGTTATTATACATAGACGTTACGCTGCATGTTTTGAGTGGATGCTAAGTCATAAGTAGGATATTATGCAATGTCAGTGTGTTTTTAATTTTATTTTTAACAGTTATTGGTTATGCTGCAAACTTATGCTATTGGTGAATTAAAAATATTAAAAATAATTCGAACTTTCTTAGAACAAGTCACTGAAATGCAAGAATACATCTTAGATGAAGAGGACGGAGGGGCACCACTGATCTCACAACAGGTGTGTTAGACTTTTATTGAGTGTGTGTGTGTGTGTGTGTGTGTGTAAGAGAGAGAGAATGGGGGGGGGGGATCTGGGGGCGCAGGTTAGAGTTTGGGGTGTGAATGCACGTGTGCGCGCGCTCACCCTCGCGCTTCCTTTAAATACCTTCCACATGACTCAAAAATCGTTAAAAAAGTGGACTCATTTTAAAAAAAATATTTTTTATTTATTTATTTCAAATAGAAATGCTCATGACAAGCGCTAAATGGCAGCCAGCCTATAACTTTTAATAATATCTTTTGGATGCAAAAAAAAAAAAAAAAAAAAAAAAAAAACACCCATCTAATCAAAAATAAATAATTCTAATATTTTGTATTCCCCCCCCCTCCCCCCCCCCCCTTTTTTAAACATATAAAGATCAATGCATTATGGCACTGTGTTGCGCTGCTTGTTAAAACATTTAAGGGTAATGACATAATGTAACAATGGCCTGCTTTGGAGTGAATCGCCTCCTTTTAAAAGTTAAAGCAATTTTCTTGAGAATGGCCCCGCCGAAACGCCGTGCATTATAGTATTCAAAATGACCAAATAATGCTCCATTATAGCGGCTGAACGCTGCCAGTCAGGCTGGATGCAATTTACTCCAAAGCGCTTCGCTTTAAATTCCCTCCTATGGAGAGAGCTAGGGAATATAAAACAATTTATTCAAATCCAAGTGGTGGAGTCTCGAAAATCGCTTGATTTCCGCAATCACTGCAAATTGACGGAGGAACAATTAACACTATTAAACGTCTGTTCGGCATAAACAAATTGGCCTGAGGCGCAGAGAGAGAGGTTTAGGTTAGGCATGTATGTACTGAAAATGAAATCAAATTGCTGCGTCGAAGCTTTACACTGATGTACATTACTTTACAGTTCGGGCGAGACGCGGATGAAAACAGATAATTACTACTCGCAATTAATATACATTCACTTTGAGCAGTTTCTATTAATTGAGGATTGATTACCCCTGACAGCTGTTAAATAAAGACGCAATTTAAAATAAAAAGAGAGAGAACGGAAATAAACATCAATATTTAAAATTAAAATAGCTTTTATGTTATTTGCTGAACCCACATTTATTTTTATCGGGAAAAAAAATAATGAGATGTAGGCTAAGTTAAACCACTCTACCCTTATGCATGGCTATATTTTTAATTCTGATCAACAAAACCGGACCTATTTGAATTAAAAAACACAGTCCGGTTTGTGCCTGGCGAGCACTGTTCTGTGGTAATTAGGAGCCTATTACAAGTCATTAGATTGATCAATGTACCTTAAACAATGTGAGTGATTTATTTGGTAAGAACAAAACGCCGTGCATCTATTGTCTTGAGCCTGAGTGAAGATATGCATCCATCAAAGCGTTAAACAACACAAGATGAATGATTAATCCGGACCTATTCATTAGTAGGGCCTGGCCCGCTCCAAAACCACTGTATTGGCACACACACACACACACACACACACACACACACACACACACACACACACACAGAGAGAGAGAGAGAGAGAGAGAGAGAGAGAGAGAGAGAGGGCTTTTCACAGGAGAGAATTTTTGTCGGTTGCCGCTGGGATTAATTTGTCCCCACCCTTAAGAGGAAAAGCGCATTTGTGGATAATTAACTAATCTGGCTCATTTTAAACCCCTCTCTACTACAGGTCCTTCACTTGATCACCCCAAACAGGCTGGTTCCCCCCCTCGAACAATTCAAAGAGAGTCAAAACAAATATTAACTCACATCTCAGTTGCTTTTTGCAAATAGTGTCACCGCTCGCGGGTCGGTTTCGTGATTAAACCGGCTATCCGTAGAACACCATGTCCTGCGTTTCACTTCATGATTTTGACAGCCAAACACACGCTTGTTGTGTCCGTTGACAGGCTCAAGCATGTTCAATGGGCTCACCGTGGTTATAAGGAATACGTCTTTATGTAATGCGCGAAAAACAGCAGCATAACATATTTTTTAATAAACCACGGTGTTTTTGTGATTGGTGGCGCAAAACAAAGCGCAGTGAGGTGATAATTATTTGTGCTTTTCATAAAGCACAACAGTTTCTCCTCAATTATTATTATTATTATTAGTATTATTGTTGTTTAGAAAAACGGATAGCAGATGGAATAAGGGAATGATATAGTGGGGTTTTTGCAGATGCATAATTCGATAATAATTTGGCTAATTCATATAAATGCCTTATTGCTATTGGATATGTGTAAAACAATGGATTTTGTTTTTAGGCTGACATGGAAGCGCAGGTCTCCGGAACATCCAGTCACAAGAAAACCTGTAATTCGCCTGAAAGTCAAATTTCACGACATGACAGCTATGAATATAGTTGCTGAAACTGCGCAATTAAACCAATAAAAAAGTCGCGAATTAAACACTTCGTTCATCGTTCATAACAGCAGAGCTTCAGTTGAAGTCCAGTGTCAGGTGCATTTTAGGGCCCCGCAGTTATCAGATCTCTCTCTCTCTCTCTCTCTCTCTCTCTCTCTCTCTCTCTCTCTCTCTCTCTCTCTCTCTCTCTCTCTTCTCTCTCTCTCTCTCTCTCTCTCTCTCTCTCTCTCTCTCTCTCTCTCTCTCTCTCTCTCTCTCTCTCTCTGCATCATCCAGCCAGTGTTATTTCATCTTAGAAACAGGAGGATTAGATCATTAGGGTTACAGGCTTTTGTGACCGTTTCAGTATCCAAACATGCCGATCTTCTCGGTCCACATTTCATTATTCCTCGTGTTTTTGCTCGTATAGACTCGGCCTGTGGTCGTGTGGTGGACCATGCAGGTCATGGCGAGGGATGTCGTGTTCGCGCTTAAGTGGCCGGTGAATGTTATCTGCTATTCTCCGCGTGCCCGATGCTCGTGTCACAATAGAGCAACAGTGACACTTAGCACATTAATGCATGACTACTTCTAAATTTGCATGTGTATGTCATGTGTTTCTCTCTCTCTCTCTCTCTCTCTCTCTCTCTCTCTCTCTCTCTCTCTCTCTCTCTCTCTCTCTCTCTCTCTCTCTCTCTCTCTCTCTCTCTCTCTCTCTCTCTCAATTCAATTCAATTCAGAAAGCTTTATTGGCATGACAAAAAATACATTTTGTATTGCCAAAGCGTCAAAACAACATAGAAAATGATTTGGAACATTTAGTACACAAAATATTAAAACTGATATCATAAAACAATAATAATAAAATGAACAGATTAATAAATAAAATAAAATGGATTTAGAAATCATCTATATATATATATATATATATATATATATATATACATAAAAAGAAAAATATTGAACATTATATACATGTGTGTAGGTCTTAGGCTGTGAGTGAGTGCGTGTTTAGTGTATGTTTGCTGGTTTCTGGTCGTCCCTCAGGATGTGGCAGGATGCTACAAATTTTGCAGCTATATTTGAGCATTTGGCTTCTTCGCCAAGAATGAAACAAAGTTTTTGGGTCGGATTACAGGTGTTAAATTGGGGAAATATATTATTAATTTTGGGGTAATAATGGTCTCTGATGTGTTTATATTTTGGGCATTCTGTGAGGAAGTGCAGCTCGGTCTCCGTCACTCCCAGGGTGCAGTGCGGGCACAGTCTGTCCTCACGGGAGAGCCAGGTCTGTCTGCGCCGGCCCGTCTCGATGGCCAGGCTGTGCTCGCTGAGTCTGTACATCGTCAGGGTTTTCCTGAGTCTCACATCACTCACTGTGCTCAGGTAGTTCGCAACGGTGTACTCTCGATTTAGTGCCGAATAACATTCCAGTTTGTGTTGGTTTTTAATGGTGTTTGTCCAATGGGTGATGTACTTGTCTTGTTCTGTGTTGATAATTTGTGCGGGCCGAATGTGTGTGAGTGTGTGTGTGTGCTGAGGCGAGCTGATCTCTGCAGGAGAGAGCCCAGTCAGTCTCAGCACCAGCTGGCACAGGGGACTCCTCGCTACGCTCAGCTCTTGGTGTTTTAGGGCTTGGTAATGGTATGTGTTGGGGTCGCTTGTCTTTAGGTGTTTCCAGAATTTGATGGCTCTTTTTTGGATGTTTAGAAGGAGAGGGTATTGGCCTAATTCTGCCCTGCATCCGTTGTTTGGTGTCTTTCTTTGGACTTTGAGTATTCGTTTACAAAAATCTAAATGTAGAGTTTCAATTGGATGTTTTTCCCAGTTTAAGAGATCAAATTTGATAGAAGGACCCCACACTTCACTGCCATATAAAACAATTGGTTCAATTATGGATTTGAAAAGTTTGAGCCAAATTTGGATTGGGATGTCAATTTTGATTGATCTTTTTATGGCATAGAAAGCCCTTTGAGCTTTCTCTTTGAGTTCATTCACAGCCAAAGTAAAGTTGCCAGTTGGAGTTATTTTCAGGCCGAGGTAAGTGTATGTTTTTGTGCTCTCGATGGGTCTGTGTGATAGTGTGAATGTGTGTGTTGGTCCCTGAGATCTGGAGCGTTTCTGGAACATCATGACTCTAGTTTTCTGGAGGTTGACGGTCAGGGCCCAGGACTCTCTCTCTCTCTCTATCTATCTATCTATCTATCTATCTAGGCGTTTGTTAACGTTTCCTTTTGTTCCGTCTTGGAATATTTAAAATTATCCTGCAATTTTCTCCACGTGATTTTTTTAAATTCGATTGTATTATCATTATTTCATACTATTATTATACTAGGCCTATTATTTTTATATATATTGTTTGATTCTTAAAAAAAAACTATGGCCTAATTCAATTTATTTATGGTATAGCCTATTCAAGTGTCAGGCTACATTTTTATTACATGAAACACACACACACACACACACACACACACACACACACACACACACACACACACACACACACACACACACACACACACACACACACACACACATGGTTATTCTTTAAGCCTCTATAAGCAGGTTTAGTTCGCAAATGTGTGTCATTGCAGTTGCGATCGCGAGACTCGTTCCCTGCCATGTCTGTGGCGCGCGCAGGATCCAGCTCAGATAAACACTCGCGCCAACAGGTGCTTAGTGAAAAATCCCTAGATTCACGTCGATACACGGCTCAAACTCTACACGACGAGGCTCTCGTGTGTAATTTGGGGCTCAGAGGGATGGTGTGTGTGTGTGTGTGTGTGTGTGAAGAAGCTCTGGTCCACCACAGCTCATCTCTGCTGTGACCGTGTGACTGACGGCTCCGTCCAATTGCGTTTGGACTCGTCGGAGATCAAATGATGCGCGCGACTAATCACACCAATAGAAAGAAAGAAGCTGATTATATTAAATAGATCTAATGTAGCTGTTTACAAAAAACAAAAACTACATGGCACTATCATGACGGTGATAGGCTACTATAAAGCCAGTACAATTAAAATACCATGTATGTGTGTAAGTGTGTCCTGGTAAACTGTACAGTAAGGGATATTTTTGGTCCTTGTGAGGAAAACAGCATAAATCAGATTAAGTGATGTTAAGATGTACAAAAGCAGAAAGTTTTGTGTGGTGAGTGGGTTTAAGGTTCGGTTAGTGTAAGGAGAGATACAACACATTCTCACCCTTCAATTGCTTCACTTCACATTTATCCCACATTCTCATGCCTCAATATTTGACGCTTTAGGCACCCTTTAGCGTCAGTTATATGACGCGATCCCACAGCGTCATCTAACTGACGCTTTTTAGGTGGGGTAGGGGTAGGGTTACACGCGATCCTAGGGCGTCATCTAACTGACGCTAAATGGCGCCTAAAGCGTCAGATATTGAAGCATGGTCAAATGCTTCCCAAGGCGCCTTGGGGATGAGAATGGGCTGAGAGATAACACACAGATTGTACAGTATAAAAATCTATGGAAAGTCCCCATAAAACATGAAAATGCGCGTGTATACACTGACAGACTGTGTGTTGTAATGACAGAGAACATGGCTATCAGAAATGATTTCATCTTGAGCAAGTCCAAGCAGATTGAATGTTTTGTGAATGTGTTTTATTCAGCTGTTTACAGAGAGGTTCCTTCTGTACTTCAGATGTCACTCTTGAAGTGCCCTTGAATTATATTCTGCCGCCAGATTGGGTGCGTTGTTCTGGGCAGGGAAAGACCTCGCTCGATCTCTATGTGTCATCAATCTAGAGCAATTTCAGCCCTATTGGTTCTTGACTCATTCCCAGCAGCAGGTGAGGTGAGGCACAGGTCCCAGAGCGAAGGACTCTTCATCCCACTCAACATGGGGCCGCAGAACCTATTTACCCCCGAATCCCAAATCCAACAGATCTATTATGGGATTAAAGGCCTTGTTATCAGGCTTTGTGTTGGAATAATAGCAGAGTATCTTTTAAATTCAGATCATCCAATATGTGATTTTTCCTTTGGAGATGAGACGTTGTCAGTGTGTTCTTTAGTGTTTAGACGGGTCTGATCGAGTCATGACCGTCATGCCAGTGTGTGTGTGTGTCTCTATTTTCAGGAAGTCAGCTCGACACAACCGCATGCGGCATCTCAAGGCTTCCTCTTCCGCATCACTGAGCCAGATAAAAACACTGAATTCAGGCACCGCCGACGCTGCCGTTTGCACTCGCAACACACATACACACACACCTGCCAGGTATGGGGTTCGTCTGTCTCACACTGTGTGTCTGTCTGTCTGTATCTGCTGAAAGCTTTCTTTCTGCACCAGACATAGACAATTAAACTGCAAAAATAAATATATATATACTAATGTGGTCAAATCGATTAATTGCGATTAATCGCATCTAACATAAAAGATATAATGTGTGTGTGTGTGTGTACACACCTATTTTATGTATATATTTACGAACGCACATATATATTTCACACATATATTATAGAAACACATACTTTTAAGTTAGATTAATCATGAAAAGAAAAACAAGAAAAGAATAGGATTAATCTAACAGTTATTTTCTTATATTGATAACCTTCAGATATACTGTAATTGATTTCCATTACGAGAGTGGATGTTAAAACTGTTATTTCATGTTATTATATATATATTTTACAGTGGCTCTAAATTATTTCAACAGTTCATGACAATAACTACGGGCATGTTCCACTAATGTTGCCCAAATAATTTTAATTTGAACAGTAAATCTGTTTTATAATATGGAACCTAATAGTTTTTAAAATATATATTTTTGCTTGATATACATGCTTTTAAGTGCTATATTTATTTTAAAATGAATGCTGCATGGTTTGCAATGGCATTCATACATTTAAATGCCTTAAATGTTCAATTTTGTTATTGTTTTTTTTTTTTTGGTTTTTTTTTGCACACCACAGTGGTTGATTTTGTGATCCAGATTCTTGCCTTAGTTTTCTCTGATGGTTTTGCTGTCGGGGTGTGTAGGATGTATATAATGTATGTTTTTTTCTGTCAAGGAGGTGTGTGTGGTATGTAAAGGCTTCCTGTCACGCACTAGTTTTATGTCGAACATTGAGTCATGAGCGCTAGCGTCTGTCTGGCCAGGTCGGGATGGGACCGCACCTGTTTCTTCTCACACACGTTTACCTCAGCAGCCGGGAGCAATGCAATGACTCCCTAAAGTTTTACAGCCACGTCGTCATGCTAATTACTCAATCGCAGCAGTGTGCAGAAATACATCCACGAAACAGCACACACATGCTGGCTTAACATGTTGCTTAACACGAGATCACAAGGTTCAGAGTGCGTAGTTTTAGTCAGAAAGATGTTTGCACCATGACAGAGACAGATTGAACACATCTTTCTTCTGCTAGTCATACATTTCAGTCAAGCTATTTCTTTAGTTGCCTACAGGTAAAAGCAAAGGAACTATCAAATGACATAACATTATAAATTGTCAATTTTGATCAACTTAATGGATCCTTGCTGAATAAAAGTATACTTTTTTTTTTAAATTCTTGACCCCAAACCTTTAGATAGGTGTGTTTAGTTAGCTATACTCCCTTTTAAAAACGTATAGTTAAAATGAAAAAATAAGTGAAGTAGGTTATGTTAGCTGAGCAGTAAATTGATTCACATCGTACGATTTTATACGAAATCGCCACCTCGTACAATAAGTGCGTTTTCTCGTGAGATCAAGGTTACAATTTCTGTAAACATCTAGTTTTGTCAGCTTTTAGAGTAAAAATGGTCAATAGCACACATACATCTTAGAGACGTCTATGTGATGTCCGTGTCTCCTTCTTTTAGAGCATATCTGCGATACGTCTCTAAGACATCTTCTATATGTCTATATAACATCTGACAGGAAATGTCTTAAAGACGTTTCCTCTCATAGCACACATACATCACAGAGATGTCTATTTGATGTGTGTGTTTACATCTGGAAGACGTATTTTTAAGAGTGTTTGCTCATCTGCAATACGTCGATAGGACATTTCATGTCAGATGTCAAATAGACGTTTAGAAGATGTCTTTAAGATGTAATGATTTAGAATGCACGTTAAACTGACATCTTCTAAAAACGTCTATTTGACATCTGGCAGGGGACGTCCTATAGACGTATTGCAGATGAGCAAACACTCTTAAAAATACGTCTAAATATTACATCAAATAGACTTGTGCTATCTGGGATTTACGCCAATAGGACGTTTCCCTCAGATGTCAAATAGACGTTTAGAAGATGTCTTTAAGATGTAATGAATTAGAATGTATGTTAAACTGACATCTTAAAGATGTCTATCAGATGTTAGTAAACAGCATATACTTTCCAGATGAAGTGATCTTTAACAGACATCTTGCAGATGTATATTTCTCTGATAGCACACATACATCACAGAGACGTCTATTTTGATGTGTGTGTTTACATCTGGAAGACGTATTTTTTAGAGTGTTTGATCATCAGCAACCCAGATAGCACAAGTGTATTTGATGTAATATTTACATCTGGAAGACGTATTTTTAAGAGTGTTTGCTCATCTGCAATACTTCTATAGGACATCTCCTGTCAGATGTCAAATAGACGTTAAGAAGATGTCTTTAAGATGTAATGATTTAGAATGCATGTTAAACTGACATCTTCTAAACGTCTATTTGACATCTGACAGGAAACATCCTATAGACGTATTGCAGATGAGCAAACACTGCAAAAAAAAAAAAAAACGTCTTCCAGATGTAAATATTACATCAAATAGACTTGTGCTATCTGGAATGAACGCCAATAGGACGTTTTCTGTCAGATGTCAAATAGACGTTTAGAAGATGTCTTTAAGATGTAATGATTTAGAATGTATGTTAAACTGACATCTTAAAGATGTCTATCAGATGTTAGTAAACAGCATATACTTTCCAGATG
>NW_024121321.1:3078424-3095924 GCF_016745375.1 Pimephales promelas | reverse complement strand
TTTTACGCATAAATCAAAACTGCCTAATGTCACTGAATGAAATGTCGACCCATGACCAGCTACAGAAGCTTAGACTCGATGGACTCGATTTACTCCCATCTGTGTTTTGATCATCGTTCAATATCTGATCCAGACGAGATTTTCTCAGCTTTTTTCTCAAAATGTTTGTTTTTTATTTTTATTTTTTATAAAACTTACCCATATTCAAGTTTTGATAAAAATAAAAAGAATGCATGAAACTAGACTAAAACAGGGTTTTTAGTTTGATAGCAGAGGGTCTGTTCTTTCTTTTAAAACATTACATGTTCTCAGATAACAAAATATTCTGAGGAGTGAGGACATCTGAGGAGACTTGTGAATATGATCAAAAACATTTTTTTTCAAAAACGCTGGTGGGAAATAGTTAAGTAGGATACAGTTTGGTTGATCAATTTGTTTAATATGTTTTCCCACACATTTATTTTCCAAGGACAGGGTATCTCTTCGCAAACCACAAATCACGCTTGGATCTTTCAGAGACAGAGACTTGGGCGTCTAAACAGCCACCTAGCAACCGTCCAGAACACCCTAGCAACCGCATGCCAATGTCCCCGCCCACTATGCCCTTATATGGTGTTGGCGTCAAGCACCACTCACACATGGCCTCCAAACAATGTGAGGCATCTATACTTATAGTCTATTTGTTTCGTCTTGCGTTGAATATTTAAAAGAATAAATGCTCCTGGAGTTCATTGTAATATTGCTGTATTTTACGGCTCCCTTTATGTTTAACCATATCCAGCATTTTTTTTTAAATCTCTGTCATAAACAAAGCTCATGAATAGAACTGGAAAACCAGCCCATAAAACAGACACTTTTCTTTTATGAATTTATGGCTCACTGTTTTCACTCGCCATTGTTTTCCTTGAACAGATTCCACTGAGTATAAATGGTTCCTCCACCACTTAACCATTAACAATTTCTGTCTTTGTTTTGTAATTATAGAAATGTTTTATCCAGTGTCAGCAGGGACATGTTTCAACATCCAGGGCTCTTCTTTTTATCTCCTGATTATATGGTAGTGGAAACACGCTTTTTCTTGCATCGAGATGAACGTTTGCCAAATGTGTTCTACATGAAACTGTGCTGTTAAACACGAACATTTGCCAGAATGTGTGATATCGAAGTTCGTACACACATTCACACATTCACACCTTTCAGCAAACCAGAAAATCATCTCTATTTATTTGGAGCTCTGTGTAGAAAACTGGTGATCATGATAGGGTTTAGTTGAGTGTGTATTGCAACATTCAACACTGAGTTCATACTACATTCAAACACTTTTCAATGCAGAAATCTTATACAATTACCACCCAAATCCATTTTAATGAGTTGCTAGATTAAACCTAACTGTACGTTCACACCGCCGCAGACTTGAGCGTCAAAGAAGCTCTGGCCGCCCTGTCAAGAACGCTTGTCAAAAAGTACGGGAAAGCTTGTTGACGCTTTGGACGCTTTGACGTTGTAGGGAGAATAGAAGCTAAATTGCTAAATTTTCTTAGCTAAAATAATTACCTATTATTATTTTTATTGCGGTTTTTTTTTATTGTCAAATCATTGTCACCGTGAGCAAATTGGATTCCCGCTTTAAATAAAAAATTTACGAGCGTTCGTAAATATTTCAAATAAAAGTTGCGCTCATGCGGTCCCTATAAGCAAACAACGTCATGTCATAAATGATACGAAACCAGTAGGAAACACAGCAATGGCGATGATTAGCTTCTCTTCCATTTACTCAGAACTAATGTTTTGGTAGGAACGAAAGTTTACATTGAATGTTTCTCCGAAATTAGCCAGCGCGAAGGACGTCTTTATTCCGAATTGGTTGCTGGTGTTTTGCTGCTGCTTGCTGCTGAACCGCGTCACAGCTCATTACCATAAAGTTGAGCTTCTTTCAACTTTCTGATTGAGGCTCAAAACGCTCAAAACTCCAAAAATGCGACACCGCTGGATTTGACGCTCCTTGCAGCTGAGAAAAACCAACTTCCGGCCGCTTTGGAAGCTCAAGTCGGCGGCGGTGTGAACGTACAGCTTGTCCACCAGTTTTATCATGCTTATATTCAGCCATTTTTTACCGAAAATGTTTACTTTTTTTCATTTTCTTTTTTTTTCCGTACTTTATCAGAATGGTACGGAACTTGGTTTTGGCACTTGCTGAACACACACACACACACAAAATCACGGACATGATTAAATAGTCCTGAAAAAATAGTCACACCTCCATTGTTCGCGGTCAAAAATGAATTTCCTCTAGTGGAAACATTTTACACTGCGCCCAAACAAAATCTTACTGAAAGCCAGACTGATCTCATGAAATGGCGTATGTATGACACGCCGATTCGTATTTCCATTTTTGGCGTGCTATCAACACGCATATTCGCTTTTCAGCGTGTTTATGAATGCCGTTGACTTAACGTTACATTAAAACGTTACAAATCAAATCAAATCAAATGTGTTTTCCCCTACCATCCTAGGAAAAAAATATCGCTCCCCAGATGTAGATCTACATTTTGCTTCGTTTCGCTCGGACGTTTAATGGCGTAGACATACATGCATACACGCGGATAGCTCAACATGCGTATAGAAAACACGACACTCGACTTGAAAGTGGCGTGAATGTTTACACAAAAGTCATGATGATGTCATGTTGCGAAAGCTCTTTTTTTTTGAGTGCTCAAATTTCAAACACAGCTTGTTTAGTTTTATGACTTTGATTTTCTCACAGTTTTAGAGTCAAATGTGTTTTTGAAAATATATATCATATACAATTTGATTTTTTTTGTGCATTTTTCATAACAATTCATGTAAAAATGTATATCTTTATGTTTACTTCTTCAACTTCAGGCATAAGTCGTCTTAAAGGTATGTCGTCTTTAAAAAGAGATTCAAGATTTATGACAGTTTAAGTTGGACATTTAATTTTCAGGTCCATTCTCAAAAAGTGAATAAATGTATTATAACTACTGCATATATATAATTTAGTAGCATAATATCTCCTAAATATAGAAAATATGAACTAAAAAAACATTGTCATTATAAGTCACAGCTAATTGCTATATAGGCGCAATAAATGCTGTCATGTCATTGTAATATTGTATTTAAGAGTGGATCATGTTGATAGCTGTGTGGTGAAGTCACGTGAACTTTCAGCATTTCAAAGCTTGAATCCCTGAGGTGTTGCAGAGTCTAAATAAAATATGGCAGATCATAATAATTGTCCACGACCTATAGCATTCACAACCGGCATGCAAATGCATCTTGATTCCTGGTGAATGAGGCACTCGAACAACAGCATGTTCACTTTCTTTAGTGTTTATTTGGAGCCGCACAGAAACTCTACCCTCGCAGTAATGTGAATCTGATGGAGAATTTATCAGAATGGGGTTCATTAGACCATTGAAACATAACCGTATTACTGTGTATCATGTAGGAACCATCTGGACAAATCTGAAGTGTTTTTAGAGCATTTTCCTGACATAAGAGGGTGTCAGTCATTCGCTAGGTCACGCTGTGATAGTCATGGTTGTTTCATGGGTTTAACCGCTGCTGGCTATAACCAAACAGAGAGTGTTTTATCAGCGAGTGATTGGAGCCAGGCGGCGGTCGGACTGGAATTGCCGGCTCTTGCAGAGACTTTTTGAAGTGCGAGGAAATGTTGCTCAACCTTATACCCTGCAGTATGTGCAGAGATATTTTCTAATGATTTTGAAAAGACTTGTGTAAACAGTGGATTTATTTTCACTGCGAGCTTCCAAAAACTATTAGAGAGGAGTTTGGGGATCTGAGCAGTGAAAACCGAAGCCTCGTGTTCGGATTGAGCTTCACGGTCCCTCTCCCAGTCAGCCGGGAGAATTGCGGTTTGTCCCTGAGTCTAGAAATCTTCCCATCTCATTTGCCGTAGTCTGGTACACATTATGAGCCTCTATCCGTGCCGCTGTGTTATTCTTGCTCGAGTCCTAAAGCTCCCCGTTTTCACATGGGCTGGTCGGCGTTGTTGTGCTTGGCTTCTCGAAACGCACACCTTTTCTAATCGCACCTGCACACGACTGCATATCTGTGGAAATTACCCAGACTACTGAAGACGAATGTTATGTAGACTTGCCTGTTGAATCGCAGAAATCCCATTTTTGTTTACATAGAGCTGGTATCGAGCCAAACAACGAAAGAGAAAGCTAATGTGTTGGATTTGAAAGACTTGAATTGCTTCCTGGATTATAGTCACACCCTGAGCTGAGTTTGGTGGTACGTTACCTCAAAATCTTGAATTTCAGCATCTGGCACCTCTGTATTTCATCAAAACACCTCTGGGAGATGCTCTGTGATGTGGTACGAGCGATAACACAGACATCTGTCCTTATTGCAGGTCACATATTTTGTTGATCCTGGAACAACATTCCTGTCCGAAAATGTAGTCCTAACTCTAACCCTACCCATAACTTATCCCTAAAATCAGAGGGAAATGATGGACAACACTGACGGAGAAGCAATAACCCTGATTGTAAGCATTAAACTGTAAACTTGTCTCTCGAATCTGATTGGTTGATTGGAGTTGTTCCAGGATCAACAGAGATATTGATCCAGGAACGTGTTGCACTTGGTGAAATCACGTTCAACATCCTGAGCAAGATAACCATCTGTCCACATGCAATAACAAGTGGGCGTCTCTGATGAGGGAAGACTCTGTTTTTCTGTCATTCGTGCAGTTTATAATCTCCCAAGGGTGGTTTGAAATGAAGGTTAGCAAATGCATGGAAGCACGTGGTGATGTAATGTGTTGTCACGCTGAAATCCAGGCTTTCATTGAGTGCTCTTCTTACTGACCGCCTGATTGAACAGTCAGTTTTGATCTAAAACACTGTTCAGCAATTCAAGATGTGCAACTCTTCCGGAAAACAAAAATCCGACACTGACATAAAATAGTCAGTGTTTTAGTCAGTGTTTGTGGAACGGAATACAAAAAAATCCTGACTATTGAATGTTTTGGTTGAATTTGTGGTGAATTTATATTGTTTTGACCCTCGGCTGTGCATAAGCATATTGTACAAAGATGTACACATGAAATTATACAAATGCATGCACATGTGCCACCAATTTGGCAAAACATTAAAACAGAGAGAGTGTTGATACTTCAAATCATGCGAGTTGTTGATGCTTGTAAGATGGGCAATAAAGCAGGTAACAAAAATCCCATAGACTGTCAGAAAAATGGTTCAAAATCTGTCACTGGGGCTGTACCCTTTACAAAGGTTATAATATGTACCATTTAGGTATTACTTTCAAAACCTCCTTTGAGGTAATAATATGCACTCTTTAGGTACGTACAAAGGTGTACGCCCCAGTGACAGCTTTTGTAGCCTACCTTTTTTCTGAGAGTAGGAGGAACCTGAGCCATTTCTAAGGACCAGAGTAGTGGAGCCAGGCGTTGTAGTCAAAGGTCATCTAAACCGAGACCAAGACCACACCAGCGTATGTTGAGACCAAGACAAGACCAGCGTGTGTTAAGACCAAGAGATGACCAAGACCAGCGTGTGTTGAGACCAAGACAAGACCAAGACCAGCGTGTGTTGAGACCAAGACAAGACCAAGACCAGCGTGTGTTGAGACCAAGACAAGACCAAGACCAGCGTGTGTTGAGACCAAGACAAGACCAAGACCAGCGTGTGTTGAGACCAAGAGATGACCAAGACCAGCGTGTGTTGAGACCAAGACAAGACCAAGACCAGCGTGTGTTGAGACCAAGAGATGACCAAGACCAGCGTGTGTTGAGACCAAGACAAGACCAAGACCAGCGTGTGTTGAGACCAAGAGATGACCAAGACCAGCGTGTGTTGAGACCAAGACAAGACCAAGACCAGCGTGTGTTGAGACCAAGGACCAGCGTGTGTTAAGACCAAGACAAGACCAGCGTGTGTTGAGACCAAGACAAGACCAAGTCCAGTGATTGTTGAGACCAAGACAAGACCAAGACCAGCGTGTGTTGAGACCAAGACAAGACCAGCGTGTGTTGAGACCAAGACAAGACCAAGACCAGCGTGTGTTGAGACCAAGATAAGACCAAGTCCACTGATTGTTGAGACCAAGACAAGACCAAGACCAGCGTGTGTTGAGACCAAGACAAGACCAAGACCAGCGTGTGTTGAGACCAAGACAAGACCAAGACCAGCGTGTGTTGAGACCAAGACAAGACCACCGTGTGTTGAGACAAAGACCAAGACCACCGTGTGTTGAGACAAAGACCAAGACCAGCGTGTGTTGAGACCAAGGAACAGCGTGTGTTAAGACCAAGACAAGACCAGCGTGTGTTGAGACAAAGACCAAGACCAGCGTGTGATGAGACCAAGACAAGACCACCGTGTGTTGAGACAAAGACCAAGACCAGCGTGTGTTGAGACCAAGGAACAGCGTGTGTTAAGACCAAGGACCAGCGTGTGTTAAGACCAAGACAAGACCAGCGTGTGTTGAGACCAAGACAAGACCAAGACCAGCGTGTGTTAAGACCAAGTGGAGCCAGGCGTTGTAGTCAAAGGTCATCTAAACCGAGACCAAGACCACACCAGCGTATGTTGAGACCAAGACAAGACCAGCGTGTGTTAAGACCAAGAGATGACCAAGACCAGCGTGTGTTGAGACCAAGGACCAGCGTGTGTTAAGACCAAGACAAGACCAGTGTGTGTTGAGACCAAGACAAGACCAAGTCCACTGATTGTTGAGACCAAGACAAGACCAAGACCAGCGTGTGTTGAGACCAAGACAAGACCAAGACCAGCGTGTGTTGAGACCAAGACAAGACCACCGTGTGTTGAGACAAAGACCAAGACCAGCGTGTGATGAGACCAAGACAAGACCACCGTGTGTTGAGACCAAGACAAGACCAAGACCAGCGTGTGTTGAGACCAAGACAAGACCAAGACCAGCGTGTGTTGAGACCAAGACAAGACCAAGACCAGCGTGTGTTGAGACCAAGGAACAGCGTGTGTTAAGACCAAGGACCAGCGTGTGTTAAGACCAAGACAAGACCAGCGTGTGTTAAGACCAAGACAAGACCACCGTGTGTTGAGACAAAGACCAAGACCAGCGTGTGATGAGATCAAGACCAGCATGTGTTAAGACCAAGACAATACCAAGACCAGCGTGTGTTAAGACCAAGTGGAGCCAGGCGTTGTAGTCAAAGGTCATCTAAACCGAGACCAAGACCACACCAGCGTATGTTGAGACCAAGACAAGACCAAGACCAGCGTGTGTTAAGACCAAGAGATGACCAAGACCAGCGTGTGTTGAGACCAAGACAAGACCAAGACCAGCGTGTGTTGAGACCAAGACAAGACCAAGACCAGCGTGTGTTAAGACCAAGAGATGACCAAGACCAGCGTGTGTTGAGACCAAGACAAGACCAAGACCAGCGTGTGTTAAGACCAAGAGATGACCAAGACCAGCGTGTGTTGAGACCAAGAGATGACCAAGACCAGCGTGTGTTGAGACCAAGACAAGACCAAGACCAGCGTGTGTTGAGACCAAGGTCCAGCGTGTGTTAAGACCAAGACAAGACCAGCGTGTGTTGAGACCAAGACAAGACCAAGTCCAGTGATTGTTGAGACCAAGACAAGACCAAAACCAGCGTGTGTTGAGACCAAGACAAGACCAAGTCCAGTGAGTGTTGAGACCAAGACAAGACCAAGTCCAGCGTGTGTTGAGACCAAGGACCAGCGTGTGTTAAGACCAAGACAAGACCAGCGTGTGTTGAGACCAAGACAAGATCAAGACCAGCGTGTGTTAAGACCAAGACAAGGTTCGCTTCCTTTTATGGTACAGTACTTACAGTGTACTTACCTAGAAAGTGCTGGCTAATATAAGGTAAGTACATGGAACAGGGGTGGGTTTTGGGGTAGGTTCAGGGTTAGTACTAGTTATTACCCAGTTACTAAAATAAATACATAGTATTTACATGGGTAACTGGACTGTAAAAGGAAGCGTTACCGACCAAGGCAGGGTGAGACACGAGTTACTCGTGTATTGCAGTTTGGCTGGTGGTAACGTTGGCCGCCCGCATACCGCCTCCCATGGCCGAAACTGGTATTACGACACCTGCCGGGCCGGGGCTAGTAAATTAGCATTCTAATTCAGGTTAATATCTCGGTAGCACTAAAACTTGTCATTTTTTTAATGACATCATCAACCTTATTTCTTATAATTCCTTTAATGTGTGTAGCTCATTTTTTGGATATTTAAACCTCAATTCTTACACATGGCGCCTTTATTCATTTCTTTATAAATATTTCTGAAATTTCCTAGCATGGCGGCCAGTTTTGTTCACGTAGATGACACAAAAAGCAAGCTATTCATCTAAAGATTTTTGAGAGGATCAGTTGTGCACTTTTTTTCTTTCTCGACAGCACATCAAGAGCATTTGTGGCGTTTTTGCGCATAAGTGCACACAAGTGGCGCATTTGGCTCCAGGCACTAGACAGATCGCACTGATGTCACGCAACAAGCGCTTATCAAGGAGAAATCCTCCCGGTGTACAGTACACACTACAACATTTACACTCTCTGTCACCATGAGGAATTATGTGATTGCAGTCAATGAGAAAATCTACTGTATTTTGAGCGCCATTTACAGACAGGGGAGGGGGTTTCAATCTGGCGGTGGCTTGTGTTGAGAGACTGTCAGCGTCAAAACGAGCATTTTGATTAGCCGTGGATTGAGGAGTCTCTCGCTCTCTCTCTGCCTTGCCTCGTCCCGGGTGATTAGACTAAAACGGTGGCTCGTCTTGACTGGAGATCGCAGCAGTTCCACATAACGCGCTCCGTGATTGAAGGTCGAAATATTTTGAATTCTAATGGAGGCTGGCTGGATGAATTGCCTGAAATAGACTGTCGAATTTCCCAACACCCCCCCTTCTTCCCTCCCTCTTCCCATGTCCGCTGTGAAAAGAACGGTTGGGAATGGCTGTGCTTGATGATCATAGAATTACTGGATGGTGATTCTAAACCCCTCAAAGAGGAGTTGCTATGGAGATCTCGTTCCAAACGGTGAAATGATTCCCCTCAGAAAGCCTGGAGAGCAGAGGGCTGAACACATCATTGTTCAGGTGGTGGTTGGTTAGGAAATTGCCGGTGGCTGAGCAATCACAGCGGCGGCTATAGTTAAGGATCTAAAACGGTTTGCTCTCGGGATGGTGTGGGACAACACGGATGTGCATATGATGGTTCCTTTCAATCAAGCCGGGGCAAGGGAAATGACAGACAGAGAGCTCCGGTGAAAACCATTATTGTCTCTCGAAGCTAATGAAATCTGGGACTGTCCTGATAGATCTATTCTTTGACTGCATGAATCTCAGAGCCGGTTTGAAAGGTTATCTTCCCTGTCAAGTGAAACCTCTCAATGTCTCATCTCCCGGCGTGATGTTATGTTAATGAAGTATTTCGGGAAAGGTGTCTTTGTGAGGGAGAGAAAACATTTCGACGTGTGTTTGAGTGTAGTTTGCAGAGTCCACAAATCATATTTGCATACGTGAACCGGATTGTTTTGTTGTTTTGCAGACGGACGTCTTCGTCTGACAGACTCGTAAAGTAGCTTTTACGATCTTGAATACCATTCGTGTTGAACGTTTTAACGGCGAGCCAAGGAATGCGAGTGATCTAGATGTGCTCTTCCCTTTTCTCGTGTGAGAACACGCACAGGAAGCTTTCCGCCGAGGACTGTAATTTGAGTGAATGATGTCGATCACGTGATCTCGCAGACATCGACAACAAAACACACGGTTATGGCGGCGCAATCTGGCCTCAATGTGTCATGTGATTAATAATGGACCCTGAGCGTTGTCACACAATTTATCATAATCGCATTAAACATATAGCGCTAATGATGTGATATGTAAATCACTGGACTATACGGATCAAATGGAGTTTAAATCTAAAATAAGAAATGCATTACAATTTATGTATCACATGTTTTTGTACATAAGCTAATAGCTAGTACACTGTACAAAAAAACATTTTTTCTTTTGTCAAATCAACTTAGATCATTTATGTGGTCCAGATAACATCATATTTTGAGTTTCTGACCTTCATTGTATTAACTCAATTTTTCCAGTTCAATAAACTTTTAAGGCAAGTAGGTTACTTCATTTTTTAAGTTAAACCAACAATATTTTTTTACAGTGAGAAATACATCAATATATATCCTTAAAAATACACACAACTGTTATGCCAAATGACATCTTCAGTAACTAATTTCAGTAATCTTGTCCAAAATGGAGTTTAAATCTAAAATAAGAAATGCATTACAATTTACCCTGTATCACAGATATGTTTTTGTACATAGCTGTGAATCACTGATTTGTAATCACAACATTTTTTCTTTTGTCAAATCAACTTAGATGGTTCAGATAACATAATATTTTGAGTGTCTGATGATTAAATCAATCTCCTTCATTGTATTAACTCAATTTTTCCATATAAATGAACTTTTTTAAGTTAAACCAACGATATTTTTTTACAGTGTACGTAAATAGAAAATACATCAATATATATCCTTAAAAATACACACAACTGTTGCACTGAACGTCTGTCATGACAAACGACATCTTCGGTAACTACAATCATTTAATATACACTAAATTACAGCTTATATTTCAAATGTATCTTTAACATGCAAATGATGTGCTGTAAACACTCACAGCTTGTGGAACAAAACCCAAATCACAACACATTAAACATATAATAATGTAATATTTAAATCACTGGACAATACGGAACAAATGTGCATCATCTTGTTTAAAATCTAACATAATATATGTGTTACAATTTACCATAAATCACAGATCCGTTTGTGCACATGACAATAAGCAAATAGCTGTAAATAGCTAACGGTAATACTTTACAATAAGGTTTCATTTAGTTCAGTAAACACAAACTAATAATGAACAGCATTTAATCTAAATTAATGTTAATTTCAACATTTGCTAATTCACTAAAAGCAAAAGTTGTATTTGTTAACATTAGTTCATGCACTGTGAACTAACGTGAACAAACAGTGAACGACTGTATTTTTAGTAACAAAGATTAATAATTGTTCAATGTCAACTAAAGAAACCTTATTGTAAATAATACATATTTCCTTAAAAATATACACACCACTGTTGCGCGTCTCTCATCTTCAGTAACTACAATATACACTGAATTTAGCATAAATTACAGCTTATATCTGAAACAAAACACGATATATCTTTAACATGTGAAAGGTGGACTGATTTTGCTCCAACCCGTTTTTAAAATATCCAGTTGATCTGCAAACCTTGAAAGGTTGAACGTTCACAGTCTGTGTGTGTGTATGTGTGTTGTAGAGATGAAGGCTGTGGCTGGGTCAGCACACCTGCTAATGGTCCCTCCAAACACACAGTAACTAAAGAACAGCAGTAAAATGGTAATTGCCAGATAGACTTGACTTCTGAGGCTTCTCTGTGCCTCTCTCCCTCCTCCAGAGCTCATTTTTTTACGGTTGTTCTTGGTTGTGGCGCCGTGCCCTCATAAGTGCAGAGAACTTTACCCAACCTGTTGTTAAAGGACTAATTGTGGAGATTTCCCCTCGGCTCATCCTCTGTTTATGCATACATCAGACATATGCTTTCACAAATATGAGGGAAATGTGAGAAGATGCATATTTTTAAATGATTTAAAGCTGCATTCAGCTTGAGTTTTGTATATTCTGAAACAACATATTATCGTACAATATATTTCTCTGCATTCTCTATTACACTTTTGATATGAATCCTTGATGAAATACACTCTAAAAAATGCTGGGTTTGGGTCGAATTTGGACAAACCCAAATTTTGGGTTAAAAATGGAATTTCATATTTAAACTTTCACTTTCAACTGTACATTTTTTTTATTGAATTTTTATCCCAACATTTGGGTTTGTCCATATTTGACCCAAATATGGCTTGAAACAACCCAGCATTTTTTAGAGTGTACACTGACAGATTTTCCTGAGAAATCTAATATTTAATATTCAACAATATTATTGATCTGCATTATATGAGCTGGACAATGACATCACTGTTTTCTCCAGAGCGGCTATATATAACGAACTAACTTTTTTTACATGACTGAACTTACTTAATGACTCTATTTTCTTCTAGATTGCATTATTTTCCTGTTATCACAAACACCTATATATTGTAGAATCTATATTGTAAAAAGCATATGGCTCCAGGCACTATTATTGCAATCTATATTGTAAAAAGCGCTAAATATATTTAATATATATATATACAAACACAATAGTGCAAGTAATATTTCTGGCCATCCAGGACCGACTCGTATCATTTTTTTTCTCTCTCTCTTAAAGTTCAAGCATTAACGCAGAGAACAATAGCACATTTTCTTCCCAATCACCGCAGAACTGGGAGCCGGCAAATTGAAGCAGCAAAACAATAATTCCCTTGATTAGCCCCTTTCTGTGTGGGGTAAGTGAACTGTTTATACTGTGGAGTACCTCGGAGAGAGCCGAGCACCACAACAGCCTCATTAGCGGCGCTGGGATTAGATAACTTCATTTCGGCAGGACACGCAGAACACGGCAAGACTTTACCGTACATGGAAAATACTAAACTGGCTTCGATTAATACTGCTGGGTTGTTTTAACCCAACTTTGGATCAAATATGGACAAACCCAAATGTTGGGTTAAAAATGTAATTAAAAAATGTAACCCAATTGATGGGTTTGTCCATATTTGACCCAAAGTTGGGTTAAAACAACCCAGCAATTTTGAGACTTTTTTATATTTCATATAATGCTTCATCTATAATTGTTAATGAAACGTCAGATATTTAATTTGTTCTATCGGTGAATGTCCTGATCTGTTCAACTTTATTCAAAACAAATATATTTGTTTGGAATATTAGACGTGAAGCCTTTGTTTTGTTTTGGTTTGTTTGATAGCATATAGAATAATAAAACCTTTGAAAACTAGGGCTGTCAAACGATTAATCGCAATCCAAAATAAAAGTTTGTGTTTACATAATATATGTGGGTGCACTGTGTATAAATATTTTGTATATATATATAAATACACACACATACATGTATATTTAAGAAAAAAAAAAGATGTATATATAATATAAATTATATATAAATCTATATACAGTATACACATGAAAATATTTCTTAAATATACAAGCATGTGTTTGTATTTATATATATAAAATAATTATACACAGTGCACCCACATATATTATGTAAACACAAACTTTTATTTTGGTTGCGTTTTTGTTTTGTTTTTAACCTAAAGAATAACGCATTGTTTGAAAGCAAAGCTTTTGTTTTGTTTTGCCAATGAGATCACAGAACTGAAACCAATTAAAGCTCTTGTTTTGTTTGATAACACACCATATAGAATAAAAAAACTCTTTGAAAAATAATCTTTTGTTTCGTCTGGATAACCTACAGAATCGTTGAAATTTTGCTTATGGAATCATAGAACTAAAATGAATTTTTGTTTTGTTTGATATACTCTAAAAATGCTGGGCTGTTTTAACTAAATTTTGGGTCAAATATGTACAAACCCAGCCGGTGGGTTACATTTTTAAATTGCATTTTTAATCCAACGTTTGGGTTTGTCCATATTTGACCCAAAATTGAGTTAAAACAACTCAGCATTTTATTATTCTTAGAGTGTAGAATAATAAAACCTTTGAAAACGAATGTTTTGTTTATGTTTTAACCTACAGAATAAGGCCGGATCCACATATAGCGCCTAAAAACGCGTAGAAAACGCTGGGCGCGCCGCATTCTCCATTTGGTTGCGCTTCAGTTGGTTCTTGTCACATGACCTATTGTGTGCCTATGGTGCGCTTGCGGTATTCTGAAAAGTTGAGATGTTTTTATCTCGGCGCGCCGCGGACGCGCATGGAAAAAACGAGCGCGTCGCACCGCTTCCATTATGAGCGCGCATACCGCGCGCCTACATTTGAAATAACGAACTTGAGCGCGCAAAAGACGCGATATGTGAACCGGCCCTAATGCATTGTTTGAAAACAAAGCTTTTGTTTTCCCTGAATATGGGATCACAGAAATGAAACCAATTAAAGCTCTTGTTTTGTTTGATAACACACCATATAGAATCATACAAGTGTTGATATCCTATTGAATCATGAAATTGTTACAAAGTGAAGCTTGTATTTTGTTTTGTTTTGTTTTTGTTTTGTTTTGCAGGGGGGATCTGGGAACGGTTACAAAAATAACAATTTACAATAAGGTTTCATTTGTTAACACATTAACTGACAATGAGCAACATATTCTTACAGCATTTATCAACCTTTGTTGATGCTATAATTAATAAGAATGACTTTAATGATGTATTAGTGAATGTTGAGATTCACATTAAGTAGGATTAATCAATGCTGTACAAGTATTGCTCACTGTTAGTTCATGCTGTTAACAAATGAAACAAATAAGAATCGTGAAACTGGTAGAAGTGAATTGTGGTTGATATTCAGTGAAACTGAGGGAATCAACCTGAAATCAGTTTTGAATGGTTGTTTTGGTAAGTGACTCATCAATATGCTCGAGCCCAAACTTGTTTGACATGGTAAGAGTGACATGTGGGATGTGAATAATGGTCATGACGTCTTTCACGCGGAGCCTGTGCTGTCATCGGCCGGCTCCAGAGACGTGTCAGTGAAAATGCCTTCAGGCCAATATTACAAAACACACTCACACACACACACATGCCGATCATGTCCCTCACTCAACGATTGCGCATCATGATTTATGAATGATAAAGTGTGCTTGCTTAATGAATATAGAAAGTCTTCAGCTTTGGGACGCAAACACAATTTTGGACTGTAAAAGTTTAGCATGTGTATGCATGCACTGTACACAGCCGTGTGTGTGTGTGTGTGTGTGTGTAATGATGAGTCTACTGTTAAGGGTTTCACACAGCATGCAGGGTTTAACTTCATAACAGGTCATGTGACCCCCTGCGAGTGCCGTGAGTGGTCAGACTCACTACCTCTTGAGAAGACCTGTAAGACATGCTGTGATTGGTTCTTGTTCAGCACCAATCACAATTTAGCTTTTTGTCTGTGTGCCGGCTATAGCGGCCCTACCACATAATGATGGTTGTACTGAATCAGACCTGAAGTGTCTAAGAGATTCATTATCTAATCACTGGCAGGACGACCCTCCACAATATACCCTGATTGTGATCAGAGGACCCACACTCGCACGGCATACCCTTCCATATGTGCGACAAACGCTGCGCCCCGTGTGGAGAGAGACCACCGTGTTACGAAGTAGGGCTGTTTCAATAAGAGTCATGTCTACATTATCTCATTAAAACATCACGAGGAAGAATTCATTTTCTCAGGCTCAGGCAGAAATACAAGTTTGATGAAAGCGTATATCTTTAGGTATGAGTCAAGTCAAGTGCAAAACAATTTTTAAAGGGGCTATGTGTAGGTTTTTACTTAAAAAAACCTTTAAGATAGAGGGCGCCGTTTTAACGATCTGAAACGCTTTGTGGGCGGGTCTTGGGCGCTGTTGCTATTTTACCGGCGGGATAAATGCCTCTTGCGCCCGACGCAAATCTAAAAGGGGTTGGTCTGAAGTAGCTTCATTATTCATAGGTGTGGTTTGGGCGTAACGTGAATTAAACCAATCAGAGCGTCATCCAACATACCCTTTAAGAGCAGGCGCGCATGTTGCATGGCGGATTGTTATTATAACGGCGGGTTTACCAGGAGCGTTCACAGCCATCTTCATGGACACCACAATGATTTCCCTCATGTGTTAATATTTTTCCTTGTTATAATGTGTGATTTGCAAAAAATAAAACGGCTGCATCTGACTTGATGAGAGAATCAAAGGGTATGCGCATTGTGCACCCGCTACATTATGGCCAAGCATGTGCGCTTAAAGCAGTAGTTCACTTTTTTAAAAAACTTTTGCTGATAATTTACTCACCCCCATGTCATCCAAGATATCCATGTCTTTCTTTCTTCAGTCGAAAAGAAATTAAGGTTTTTGATGAACACATTCCAGGATTTTTCTCCATATAATGGACTTCAATGGGAACCAAACGGTTCAAGGTCCAAATGAGAGTTTCAGTACAAACTGCAAACTGTTGAAAGGGCTTTAAACGACACCAGACGATGAATAAGGGTCTTATCAAGCGAAACGATTGCTCATTTAAAAAATTAATAACAAAGTTTAAGTTTTATAAGCTCAAATGCTCGCCTTGCTCTGTCCTGTAACGCACTCCTGTTCGAACTCGTTCATCAAAATGAACAAATCTTTTTCCGAGTCATTTGGTTCATTCGGCGAAAGAAATGAACAAATTGATTCGGAAAAAGATTTGTTCATTTTGTTGAACGAGTTCAAACAGGAGAGTCACGAACGTGCACCACAGAACAGAGCGAGGCGAGCGTTTGATCTTATAAAACTAAAACTTTGTTATTATTTTTTTTTTTTTTTAAATGAGCGATCGTTTCGCTAGATAAGACCCTTATTCATCGTCTGGTCTTGTTTAAAGCCCTTTGAAGCTGCACTGAAACTCTCATTTGGACCTTGAACCGTTTGGACCCCATTGAAGTCCATTATATGGAGAAAAATCCTGGAATGTGTTCATCAAAAACCTTAATTTCTTTTCGACTGAAGAAAGAAAGACATGATCTTGGATCATGGGGGTGAGTAAATTATCAGCAAAAGTTTCTTTCAAAAGTGAACTACTCCTTTAAAATAGAATTATGAACAACGCGCAACTCGCGTTTTTTGGTACTGCAAAATAGCACTATAGGGAATGTTTGCGTCGAAACACGCCTCCTTTTTGCGCCGACCCGCCCAGGGAGCGCAAGTTCATTCCCTAGTTTACCGACGTGCGTCTGTGGAGGAAAAAGTCTGCTTTGCATGGGTGATACATGCGTAAGTGTACAAAGTCAATTGCGCTGGGTGCAAGATAGGGCCCAGAGTCTTCATCTGTACATTTATGAGCCAACCATAATGCTATAGAAACAATGACACCTTGACAGTCCACCACAGTTGCCTCTATCAGCCTTTTGGCTCAATTGTCTGTGGAGGACTAGGGTCCGAATTGGCGTGAAAATTCACAAAATGTGACTACATGCGCGTTCTCGTCTACTTGGGCTTACATCAGTATAGCAGCCATTAGTAAGCGACCAGCCTACAGCACAATACAGATACCCACGGAAACTCCTTGTAAGTAAAAAAAAAAAATCGCCTCATCTAGTGCGGACGACGAGCGTGCGCACCGAGAACGAGCACTAGATTGGCTGCAGTTTCTCTAATGGCCACTGCCGTCAGTAACGGTCATTTCAGAACTTCCACAATGCTCCTTTAATGATATTTATTAGTCTTTGATGCAATGATATTGCAATCACATGCATGTGTGCCCCTATGAAAAAGAAGTACACTTTATATCTTTGAAAAAGAGTGCTCATC